>JASDQU010204297.1:0-17959 GCA_032191745.1 Picea mariana
CCATTAAAGAACAATACTGCCTTGTTGGAAGCTACGAGGACCAGTACATAAGATGGACCACGCTATGTCAGGAAAGGGACCAGACAGTACCAGATTTCACCAATATTTTCCATACCTTGCGCACCAAATTAGGTATCAAAGACTCTGAACGACATCTGGTGCTCAAATACTGCGATTGTTTGCATTGATACATTCAAACATAAATGGAGTTTCTGGACATCCCATCATTAGGTGCGGATTATAGATATGCTATCAAGATCAAGAAAAAATTTAAACATAAGAGACGAGAGTTTGGATCTGCAAACTCCTCACAGCCGAAGCAGGGCAAAGGCGGCCCCAACCCACAAAACAAGGGACAGAGCAAAGATGGCCGCTCTCAGGACAACTAGTCTAAGCCGCAACCCAAGAAGGGTAATGAGAAGTCGAATGACACGGGAAAATGGTGTGAATACCATAAAATCCCTTGGCACAACACCGAAGAAAGTTGCTCCAAGCAGTAACTGGTGGCCGAGCTGAAAGCTTCCGAGTCAGAGGCAGATTCTGACACCGAATCAAATCCAGAAAGTGGGAAGCGGATCATCAATGACGAACCCAATGCCACTGTCGCTACCACCAAAGGTCAACCAAGCGAACTAGAAGAACCAGAGGAAGGGGAACGCCTCTTTCACTCACAGATGTGGGTAAAGGGGACTCCACTGCATTTCATTGTCGATAGCGGCAATCAAGAGAACCTGATTTCAGCAGAGGTCGTTAAGCGGCTAGACCTGCTAATAACACCGCTCCCGCAGCCCTACACCATCGATTGGCTTCGCCAAGGACGAGATCTCCGCGTCAATCAACAATGTCGTATGCCCTACAACATCAAGCCCTTTAAAGACGAGGTATTGTGTGATATTGCTCCCCTTGAAGTTTGTGATGTTCATTTAGGCCAGCCATATTTGTGGAAGAGACATGCTGTGTATGAGTCTAGACCCCGCAGTGTTATTATTACTTTGGGTAGACAATTGTACAGGATACTAGAGGTAGCACCGCCTACTGCTATTTCTTTAATCTCTGCTAAGCAATGCAGTAAGGTCATTTCACAGACTAGGAAGTTCGTCTTCTTTGTGATCCGTGCTTGCAGTAAGCAAAAGGTCGTCGCCACATCCGTGACCTCTACACAGAGCCTCTCTTTGCAGCAAAAACAAGTGGACGAGATCGTGGAAGAGTACATAGACATTTTGTCCTCACCCACCAGGGTACCAACGCACTGGCAAGTCAAGCATCCAATTGATCTAACCCTCGGTGCACCATTGCCTAATGGACTAGTTTATCGTCGCTTACTGATGGAAAATGATGAAATCAAGCGCCAGATCCAAGAGCTGCTTCAAAAGGGGCACATCTGACTTAATTCCTCTTTTTGCAGAAGCCTGATTGTGCTAGTGTAGAAGAAAGACGGGACCCGGTGACTCTGCATTGATTACAAAGCATTAAACAAAATCACAGTCTGGAACCGCTACCCAATTCGCTGAATTGATGACCTTCTTGACCAACTCAAGGGGGCAAAGTTCTTCAGCAAGATTGACCTAAATTCTGGCTACCACCAGGTTCCCATCGAACCAACTGATGTATGGAAGCCAACTTTCAAATCTAAAGGTCTCTTCGAATGGTTGGTCATGCCCTTTGGCTTAACAAATGCACCAACAACTTTAATGAGATTGATGGATGATGTATTGAGACCCTTCACAAATTCTTTTGTGGTGGTATATCTGGATGACATCCTCATCTTCAGCAGAACCTGGGAGGAGTACATGCAACATATTCAACAGGTTTTGGGCACTCTACAACAACACAAGCTATATGCCAACTTGGAAAAATGCTCCTTTGGCATGAACAAGGTCCAATACTTGGGCTACATTGTTGACGAGCATGGGGTACATGTGGATCTAAGTCATTTGTGACTGGCCAGCCCCCACCACACTAACTGAGCTTCGAAGCTTCTTGGGACTTGCCAACTTCTACCGAAGGTTCGTGTTGGGATTCTCCCATATTGCATGGGCTCTCAGCCAAGTAACCAAGGGCCCTCAGCCAAGGAAAAGTTCGCATGGGGGTAGGCACAACAACAAACATTTGATGATCTGAAGCATCGTTTGTGCTCAACTCCATACTCTCCTTACCTGATCTGCAACAACTGTTTGAGATTGAGACTGATGCCTCCAACTATGTTGTAGGCGCAGTTCTCACTTAGCATGGTCATCTAGTAGCATACCATAGTGAGACACTCTCAGATACTGTCCGAAAATACCCCACTTATGACAAAAAAATGTATTCCATTGTGCAAGCTTACCGTCAATGGAAACATTACATTCTGAGAAAGAAGACAATCATCCACACTGATCACAAGTCTCTGCAGTTCATACAGACATAGGGAAAGTGGCAGAACGACCGCCATCAAAAGTGGTCCACATACCTACAACAGTTCCATCTCAACATCAAGTATAAAACATGGAGCACAAATCGTGTCGTTGACTGCCTTAGTCTCCCTCCCGTTGCTGCACTCACCACAATGCTCCATTCCTGTGGGCATGAGGCATCTGAGTGGCCCCAACTTTACCAGTGTGACCCTGACTTCGCCACCACTTATCATCTCTTGGGTATAGGAGCGAATGTTACCAATTTTCACATTCAGGATGGATTGTTATGCCATCTGGGCCACCTTTGTGTTCCCACAAGTGAGTGTGCAAAGCTGATTTGGGAGGCTCACGACAGTCCGATGGCAGGACATTTTGGCGTGGAGAAAACTGTGGCCATTCTACAGAAACATTTTTATTGGCCAAAACTTCGACAAGACGTCAACAAGTATATCAGATCTTGCACTGCCTGTGCCATTGCCAAGCCAACCATCAAGAACCAAGGCTTATACACCCCTCTTTCTATTCCTGAGAGGCCTTGGGAATCCATCTCGATGGATTACATGTCTGGCCTTCCGTCCACCAAGAACAACAATGATTGTGTATTTGTGGTGGTTGATTGGTTTTCGAAGATGGCCATTATCATAGCCTGCAAGAAGAGCATCATAGCAGCAGATACTGCCAAGCTTTTCTTCGAACGGGTGTGGGTCCATTTTGGGATACCACATACCATCACCTTAGATCGGGACAACATGTTCGTCAACACATTTTGGTTGAGTCTCTGGTCACTGTTGGACACCAAGCTCACTAAATCCATTGCTTTCCACCCCCAAACCGATGGCCAGACAAAGGTCGTCAATCGGATGATTTTGCACATCCTGCGCATGTACAAATCTAAGCATCCGTGCACATGGGATGAGAGTCTTCCCTATGTTCAACACGGCTACAACAGGGCTCTCCATAGCTCCATCGACCATAGCCCATTTCAGGTGGGGCTGGGATTCCAACCCTTGGGTCCCATTGATGTTGCACTACCTCTTGCAACGACACAGGAAAAATTTTCCCATGTTTAGTCTGAGGCGGACAAAGCCACTAGATTCATTGAGCGGATTCAACACATCCTCCAACAGGTCCATGAGATTTTGCAGAAAGCCAATGCTAAGTACAAGCAACGCCATGATCAACACCGGGTACCACACCAGTTTCAGGTGGGAGACAAGGTCTGGTTACATTTCCAGAAATAACACCTTATAGGGCCCCATCGGAAGCTCCGCCCACTTTGCTATGGGCCTTACACTATCACGAAGGCTATGGGTAGCAATGATTTTGAGCTCAACACTCCACCCTTCCTTGGCTTTCACCCAATGTTCAATGTGGACCTCCTTCGGCCATATTTTCCACCATTATTGGACATGTTAGAGATCGCAGAACAGTTGACTCCAACAGAGCTCAACCCTAACTGCATGGAACATGCATCCACTAATTAGATAGTGGACACACAGGTCAAGGGCACTCGCTAGCAGAGGATCCAACTTTATCGGGTTGTCAAGGCAGGGCAACTCCTACACCAAGGCATGTGGCTCACCCGTGGCCAAATTCAGCAAAAGCTTCCTCACTTGATGGGGGCACTCAATGCAGTGGAGATCATTGCTTCCTAAGGGGGGAGGACTGATCCAGCTGGATATTGGTGGCCACCCACCTATTCCAACTGGCTCCTCTTGTCAGTTGTTAGTTCAACACGTTCTTCTGTAATTCTTTGTAATTGTGGGTTCTACACTTTCGGGGCTGTCTGAAGCCCTACATAGCTTCTAGGTGGAGATTGGTGGCCGCCCACCTAGTCCAATTGGCTTATTTTGGAAGTTTTCATGTCAGTACATCTTTCTGTACTTCTAGGGCTGTTTTGGGGCCCTAAATAGTGTTATTTTTGGCTTGCCACAGTCAAACTGTAGACAGAGTTAGAGTTTGATGACATAAGGTGTAGTTCTCGAAAAGAACTTTCCAACGGACTATCACGCGCCTAAAACGGAGGTCGTATGCAAAATTTATGACCCCGGGAAGTTGAGATACCAACTTACCCATCGAGGCCCACATAACTTTTGGCGTTTCATCTCCTAGGGTTAGGTTTTTAGATGTCTAGGGTTTTGGCATTCATGAGTAATGTTAAAAAGGCCTCTGGAGCCTCATTGTAATCATTCTGCTCAGAGGGATGTGTGTAGCAGCCACATCCCTTCTTAGAGATAGCTACCACCATTCGAGCAAGTTGTTTTCAGTTCTGCAGTTTTACAGTTTCAGCCTATTTTATTTATTCATTAGAAGTTACTGTTCACTGTATATCTTTTGTTGTTCTCTGTATCTCTGTGTTATTGTATTGAGTCTGTTATTCCTTTCGTTCCGCTCATAAACCCAGATCAATCTGAATACTAGATCTGCATACACAGACAAACTGAAAACACTAATAGAAAGTACAAATCTGAACTATAAATCATATCTGCTTCTATTAACTCAGAAAGAAGAATTACAATGCAATAGCTCAAACTTCTAATTCGCTCAATCACTTAATGAACAATACCCCTACCCTACCTTTCTTTTATAGATAAATAATAGGTTAGGAAATAACAAAAATATCCCATCCCTATGGGCATCCAGACTTAGGAAAGGAAACCCTAAAAATAGTCTAGAGAAGTGCACCCAGGCATGCATGGATAAAGCTGCCAGGATTAGTGCGCCTTAACTGGACAAGTCTGCTAAAGCTGAAGGATTTGATTTTTTTGATTGAGTGCTTAACATATTTTTGTTGGTTTAATATCTATTGGAGAATGGAAGTCACAGAACTTTGGTTAAATTTCACTGATACAGGGCTGAGGGCCTTATCAATGGTTCAGCAAAATTCGATAATGTTTCTTTGTTTGTTGATCAAGATCAATCATTATCATCTTTGTTTGTTTCTTAAAGAAAATAAGAAATGGTAATTATGGTTTATGTTGTATGTATCTCACCGCATTATGAATTTCTTAGAGAACTGAGTATACTATCACAGACTGCAGAACAATGCTGGAGACCGAGGACAATTAATTTGGATTTATTCATGATATTAGGTTCTATGTTGAGTCACCTCAGAATCTCAGATTGTGATGTTTACATGATATGGAATTTCAAAATTTGTGATGTCACTATTGAGAAATAACTAGTATCTCATGGAAGATACTCTCAACTTTGGTCTAAACAGAATCTGTCAGCGATATGCTGTAGAGATGTTCCCTATTTACATATTAATTTGGATAAATTAAAGTCCATTGGATCATAGGAGACAGGGATTCATCGTCTATTTTGGATAGACACTTTCAAATGAATGAAGGCCATTCATTTTCCTTTCCATGGGGTGGGGTGCCCAATTACAATTATTCTTCAAGTGTCTCACTTTCTTTTTATGATAGTGATAATGATACATGATGATAATATCCTTTCAATGTTATGTACTTTGTACTTTGTTACGTACTTTTCATGTTACTTATTCTTCACTCATTTGGGGCATTAGCTTTAGGAGGTGTGGAAGATAGGGTTTATGAAAACTAGCAGTGTAGCTGCAGTCTATCAATGTAACTTAGTGAGTAGTTATCAGGATGTAGCATAAATAATGGAATTCCTCAAGCTGCAAACAGTGGATGAGCCTATTAGTTAGTGAAACGAGGTGGTACCACCTCAAAAACTGTACTTGTTACTGTGATATCAAGAATACTTCGATGAATACATTTACCCAAAAGAAACTACTTTTCCTTGTCCAGATCTACATCAAACAACTTTTCTTGTATCTTGTATTTTGATGATTTTCTAGTTATTATATTGTTTGGCTGGAAGGTTGAACCATGGGGTGCTGTATGAAGGTTAATATTCCAAAGTTCAAACTTAATTAGAACAAGAGGGTGGGGAAACAAAAATTATCCATTTAGGATGAAACTGACATAAATTTCCAATTTTCCAATGCTCATGGGTTCAATTTTGCATATGATACTGATTTAGAACAATAGTTGGTCACAAACAGGTAGCTCACTTTTGTGTTGTTTGTTGTGATATATGTATGCTCCCGTAGTCCTGATGGGAAGTATGTCTTGGCTGGAGGAGAAGACGACCTAGTGCAGGTATGGAGTATGGAAGATCGTGCTGTGGTGGCTTGGGGTGAGGGTCACAACTCTTGGGTAAGTTATTGCTTTTTTCAAGCTGATATTACTAATATGTGATCAGGGATTGTATGCATTTTTGCCTGCTAAAATCTCCATTTTGATTTACCATAACTGTCATATAGGTCAGTGCTGTTATATTTGATTCATGCTGGACTCCACCTTGTTCGGATGGCACAGAAGAAAGCACCATGTACCGGTTTGGATCAGTTGGGCAGGTGGCGTACTTCATAGTTTCATGGGATATAAAATGCATTTCAACTAGTACTGCTGTTTTGAAATTTATTTGTAGCTTTTTGCAAAAAATGTTTTGATGACCATTTGTTGGTCAGTCAGTGTCAAAGTCAACTTACTAATGGAAAGGAGATTTGTAGCATGATCGATGCAACCCAAGTATGTTTTAATTTGTCTTTTGTATCATCTCCCAGCTTTAGATGTCATACCATGATATATTCTAAAGGAAGCTCTCTAGGTATCCCAAAAATATTTGAGTACACAAAAAGGAATTTTGTGTGATATTAGATGTCTCAAGCACATTTGAGTTAAATTAAAGCATATCAGTTGCAAGATGATGAATTGTGATTTGAAACTTCATTCCCAGATTTCCACATGTACAACTGAAAACTACAAGGTGTGGCCCAGTGGTTGGCTTATAACTTGGGTCACAGGTCACAAGTTTAAATTCTACTTGGTATAAGGCAGATGTATCAAGAAAAAGTCTCTATCTGGTTCTGTAGACAACTTGTAACATAGATCTACACCTTTTACCTTTTTCTTTCTAATGCCTGCATCTTGGAAACCTTTCATGTGGTTTTCATGGATTGTTGATCTGGGAACAAGAGATAGAACATAATCCACCCTTACTGAAAATTTCACGATTAAAAAAATTTAAATGTTCCCAAGTCACTTGTCATCAACTTTTTATTTTTTATTTTTTACGATGGAATTCACATCCCAGGGAATCCCACTGGGCACTTCCCCTCATTCCGAGGATGGTACTCAGGGTAAACCAGCTGGTTGCAGTTTTGGCAACCAAACCCGGTGGGGACATCGAGTGGGGCCCATAATATCTAAAGAGGCAGCCAGCCCAGGGACTTGACCCCGTGACCTCTTGCTTGTAATTCACAGCACTCAACCACTCGAGCTAACCCACCAGGCTAGTTACTTGTCATCAACTTATTATCCCATGAGACATAATTTTAAGGGCAGTGTTGACATAAATACCCCACAGTTGTGCACAATTCTGCACAATTTTCATCTCAAAAAGTGAGTCCCTTTTGTTCAAACTGCAGCGGTTTACCTCTTGATCTCATATTACTCTTTCATGATATAAACATGGCCATTGAGAGACATACTGAGTGTACTGTGGTTAAAGGAAGGAGTTTTCCAACGAAATCTAGCCATTCTCCTTTAAAGAATATTTTGTAGTAAGGTACTATTATATCTCTAATTAGTCGTGACAACATTTATATTTAGTTTATTTACTTTCTTTTTATAAATTGACTTCAGCATAAATCATAATTAACCTTAATTCCAGGCTGTTGAGTGCTAATTAGTTGCTATGCTACATTGTCTTCTATTGGCTTTCCATCCCCAATAGTTTCATTTGCTTCTTTGTATTTCGGATTTCATCCCCATTATTGTGGGGGTATAAGGTGAGATGTTACTATTGAGGTATTGTATTCCCGTTGATATATTTTCCGGTTTGCATTTTCTGTATTAGTGCATCGGTATAATATATCACGTGAAAGACTTGTGCTGATGTAGGAATGATAACTGAAATTTATTTTTCCCTTTTGCAGGATACTCAATTACTTCTATGGGACTTGGTGATGGATGAAATTGTAGTGCCTGTGCGAAGGTGTGCTCCAGGTGGCTCTCCTACATACAGTACGAGCAGTCAATCATCCTGTGTGGATAATGTTAATTCCGTTGGTCTTCTTCAATCTGCTCCAAGTAGGAGGGATGTTCCAAAGCTCTCCCCTGTAGTGTCTCACAGAGTGCATGCAGAACCTCTTTCTGGCCTTATTTTTGCAAAGGAATCGATTATCACATGTAGTCATGAGGGACATTTGAAGATCTGGACTAGACCTTGCCGTACGAACAGCCCTGCAGGCAATTCAGATGTCCCACTCGAGTCTCTGAATAATAATGAGTAAAGTAGCAAAGTTGGGCTTTAAACTTACGAGGAATTATCGACAATGTTGCTGTCCAACTCAAAGATGAAAATGTTAATTACACGTGTCTATTGCAAAAGGCCTATTGCAAAATCAGTTTGCATGTGTATTGTCTTAAAGCAAATGACATTTGTGAAATGGTGGTTATTAGTGCCTTTCCTTCTGATGTATGAAGGCCTAATTACGGTGTTTTAGCAGAGGCCATCATACTGGTAGCTACTAGCATCCTTTTATGTGTTAAAGAGGATAACATTGCCAGTGTTGTTGGGGCTTTTGTATTTGGAGAGGTGATTTATTGGCATTGAGTTATTTTCTTATTTGATTCTGTGGAAACATGTATATAAAGAAGATTGAACTGCTAAAACAATGTTGACAAATTATTTTGATGTATTAGCCAATGCAATATGTACATTAAAAAGTTAGGAAAAAAGATACCACTTATATTTGTACCTGTTGTAGAATTGGGATCTGCAATTGTTTATTTGCTGCATGTCTAGTATACAGTTTTGAACTGCATGGTACATATGGCACACATGTATAGATAATTCTGTGCATACTTTTATATCTGAGATTTCATAAATGTAGAGTTTCTTCTGCTAAGATTTGTATATTTCAATTGTGATTTCGAAGAATTGGTCCTACATTATCTTTTATGTGCTGTCTTTTATCTGTAAGATATCCCAGTTGGAGGCTTCATAGTCTAGGGATCATGGGTATGAAGGGGTTCTAGGATTCTAACCACTCATTTTTTCAGGATGCCAGAATTGTTATATGGAAGGCTTTGATCTAATTGGAAGCGTGATATCTTTAGTAGCCGCTATGGACTTGTATTAGTTGACTGTTGTTTTGGCAGTCATATTGCCTTACATTGAAGGAACAACAGACAAAACAGTGAAGGATCTAGAGAGAAAACATAAAGGTCACTGTTTCTCCCCCTAACACCATCAGAAGATTGGTGGATAGTGCTAAAGATCTGACTAATCCTATTATGATGTATAAGAGCATCTATACCATCCCATGTTCCCGTGGGAAGCTATACATTGGGGAAACCAGAAGAGCATTTAAGGAGAGATTAAAGGAGCATAGCACAGACATTAGGCTTAACAGAGTTGAAAGGTCTGCGCAAGATCAACATTCCTGCAATTCTGGTCACCAAATATGCTTAGAAGACGCCAAAACCATTGCCAAGGTGGACCATTTCACAAAGAGGAAGATCAGAGAATCACTTGAAATTGAGAAATTCCTGAACAACACAAACTGAGAAAATGGTTACAGGATAAGCAAAGTGTAGAGACCTATGATTCATCTCCTTCAGAATAATAATTGTTGTTAAGAGAACTCTGTTGATGAATATGGTTATTAGTTTGTGCTGGGTGGACCCTCTCATTTGGCATCCTGCATAACATTGAATAATCACATATATAAGAAATGGATGACTCTTGGTTTCCATAAGCTTCTCATATCTTCTCCCCTGAAGATGATCCCTGTGTCAGGACCAAAACATTGGTTAATTCTGAACTCTTATTGCAGCATTCCCATATTGCTAACATTGAACTTCCCCATAACCTTTTTATCTGATGCCAGAGTGAGTGTGAATACTTAACTGATCAATTGCCATGCATGCTTGGATTATAACGAAGAAAAGAGGAAGGAGAAAAACTAATATGATTTTTCTGTATTCATATTTGCTAGTTTGCAACTATATCTCATAACCATGCTGGGCGGGCCCTCTCATTTGGCATCCTGCATAACATTGAGTAATCACATTTATAAGCAAAATGGATGACTCTTGGTTTCCATAAGCATTCCATAAGCTTCTCAAAGCTCATCCCCTGAAGATGATCACTGCATTGGGATCAAAACATCGGGTAATTCTGAACTCTTAACACAGTATTTCTAGGTTGCTAACATTCAACTTCCCCATGACATTGCTATATGATGGTGGAGTGAATGTGAATACTTAACTGATCATTTTCCATGCATGCCTGGATTATAACGAAGAGAAGGGGAAAGAAAAAAGCTAATATGATTTCTGTATTCATAGTTCGTTTGCAAAATTTCATCTATTTTAAAAACACAATATACTTTTCAACATTCCTCAGAGTTATCTTCAGATGGATTTTAATTTGGGTTGTCTAGTTGTCTTCCCTTTGAAGGCCATCCTACCTTTTCATAGAAGCATTAAAGGTACCGGAAACATATAATGAATCCAATAGGAGTTACAGTGGATCTGCAATACTGCCAAAAAATATTAAATTAAGATATCAACAATATTTACCCTGTAATATTCTACCACACCATTCAAAGAAAAAAGGGAAAATTGCAAGACGCATCATTAAATTGAAATGAAATTCCACTCTATATATTGATTCAAGTACTTGATAAGACCAACAATGCCTGGAAAGGACCTGTCTTGTTGATGAACTTTACCTTGAAAGCCTGGAGTCAAACAGTAAAATGAAATCACCGACTCTTTTGTTTCAAGAAGAGATTATTCTTCTGCTTTGAATATTGGACATTAATTCAATCTTCACAATATTGAAGATAAAATAAATTTGCAGCCACAATAGAAGAGTGAGTGTTCCATTTGCCATGATGACTCCAGGTTTGCTAAGCTACTAAATCTGAGTCCATCTTAGCATCATCGAAGCTTTTGCATATGAATGCCTTAAGTAACATTTATTATGATTCTGCATTATCGTTGGCTCAGATAGTGTGCACTGCATCATGCTGCTTGTAAATATGCATTGTTAAACTCAAATGGTTTGAAATTAGATGGTAATGTAATTCATTTTAATCTCTTGCATTTTTGTTATTGAAGGGATGCTACTGTAAGTGTGCATTAGCAATAGATATGCTTAATACTAAAGGCAAAAGCTAAACTTAATCAACTAAAAAGTTGATCACAAACTATTTGAAGTGATGCATTAACACGAAACACAGAATATTTTGAGTAAGACAGGATATGAATAAACTTCTTGGTATCATTTGCTCATGTCACTACGTATTATCCCAAATCTGATTAAAGCAATTCAGCAAACCTCTTTAAGAAACTCTTAAGCAAATAATTAGTTAAACTCTTAAGAAACAACTATTAAGTTAGAGAATACAAGGACATTAATGATGGACATATATAGATACTATTAGTGTTAGATGGTCAATCATACATTTGTATGTCTTTGGTAAGTACTTTGCATTAACAATAGATATGCTTAATACCAAAGGCAACAACTAAACTTAATCAACTAAAAAGTTGATTACAAGAAGTGATGCATGAACACAAAACACATTTATTTTGAGCAAGAGAGCATATCAATGGATTTCTTTTTATCATTTTCTTATGTCGCTATGTATTATCCCAAATCTGATTAAAGCAATTCAACAAACCTTTTAAAGAAACTCTTAAGAAGCAAATAATTAGTTAAACTCTTAAGAAACAACTATTTAATTAGAGAATACAATGACATTAATGATGGATTGTACATGTGTTGATACTATTAGTGGTCAATGGTCCATCATACATTTGTATGTCTTTGGTAAGTAATTGCAATGTTATATTGTTGAGGTTTCCTCTGTTTATAGTAAACATGGTTTAATTAATGGGTTTTTACCATTTGCTTGTTTTCTAGAGTAAATTTTCACTATGCCCTTAGTAATTAAATTTAACATTTTCTTTACCAGCAAACAATGTATATCTCACAAATCATGGACAATGTGCCTGACAATTAATAAGCAGAATTGTTATTAAGTCTAGAGTCTCGTAAATTGAAAATCAAGAACAAAATCATATGGAGAACCACTGTTTTATAAGATTTCCATGAATATGAAGTGTGAACATGAAAGAATAATGATAATTTATGAATTAGATTAGCTATAACTTTGCAACATCATCAAAGGATATGCAACTTAGAAGTATAAGCATATGATTGTTAAATACAAGAAATGATAAGCCATTATTTAGGGTATATTCATAGAGATGGAGATTTTATTGTTGAAACAATCGAGTACATGAATGAAGAACATGCAAATGACATTATGCTTGTATATTTCACTGTCAAGGTTGCTACAACACTGATCATAATTACACTCTTAAGGTGTTCTATTGTGAAGTTCATGTGTTGATGGGATGTTCTAGAAAYTGAAAGCTRTAAAGATTGGTTAGACGACTTTCGGTGCTTGCAAAACCATCCATCTTTCTTTGAGAAAATTGATGGGATTAAATTTGGGCCATCGATTTGGTGATTACTTCCAGGTCATTGATTAGTTGTTTTCCACTTGGGACAAATGTTCATCCTGGGGAGCTTGCCACCTTTATAGGATATTCAAATRTTGAGTCCCAAAGCTCTCTCATTTTGACCATATATGCTTTCAAAATATTGTAACACAACTCTACAAATAACATTCAATGCTAGTGCATTAACTAATTATATTTGTGATAAAATAAATAAATTCAAACAATCTTCTATGATGATTTTAATTAATTATCCATGTGCTAACATAACAAATTTCATAAACACTTTGTGATTACATAATGGGAAAGGAGATAGAGAGTACTCAGAGAATGACTATCCTTGGATCAGAGAATGACTATCCCTGGATATTCTAGGCACTTTGTAAACGTGAAGTTCATCTTCCATAAGATGCTACAAAGCTAGTACAATACTCAACTAAACTTATCATTTTGTTGTTCTTGAAACAACAAACTTTGCGATCTTGATTTTGTCTTCTAGTTAAGTTTGAGTTATTATTTATTAATGAGCCATTTCTTGCAATAACCTTTCGATTTTTTCACAAATTTCTCAAAACTATCCATTTATTTCTTAGTGCAACTAAAATTTCATGCCAAGGCCAATCAAATTATAAGCCACATGGTGCCAAAGACTAGGACAACATATGCTAAAAAGATATATTACACCAAACATTGCTTAATTACAAAATAAATGCTAAATTTTAAGGCAAAGAGTCATTACAATGCCTCTAGATAGAGAAAGAGGAAGACATCAGATACACATTGATAATAAGCGATGTAATTTATTTTTAAGTACTGGAGCATTTCTCATGTGATTTTGGATGTTTGACCTATTTAGGAAGACGTCCAAGGATAATCCAATAAGAAATGCGGGTATACTTATAATACATGACATGATACAACATGTTATCTTAAAATGCTTTAATTGTATTTTGAACTTCTAAAATATTGCAAATGATTGTGCATACTTATGGATGTTGCTTGGATAGTTTTGATTATTTTGTTGGGAAGGATAGAGACATAATTTAGAGGGGAAAATGGAGTTAGKCAACTTGGAGCTCTTTGGAAATTATGAAAATTAAGATGGATGATTCATGGCTCCAATATACATGATTGTGTATGTCTCAAAATTTAAATTTCATTACACTTTGAATCACCCAAAATAGAGTCTCAATTGAAAACTTATCCTCCATCAACCCTCCTAGSTAACCCCTCCTTGAACATTAAAAATGCATAATTTACTTGTCCACCATAATCGTTGATCCTTGCTACTAATGTGGGCTCATCTACACAATCCTCTGAAGGTCTGTTTGTTGAATTTAAGTTTTTAATTCCATTAGGTTTTCCATCTCATCCATTTTGTACACTTGGTTAGCCACACCACAGTGTTTTGATAGGCATTATTCACACAATTTTTTTTTATCAATCCAATGAGATAGAGATGTTTTAGAAGGCATTTACTACACCTAAAGATTTGCTAGTGTGGAAGCTAGCTTTGGAGTGTAATTCTCTGAGTTTATTTGATAGCATCCTCACTTCAGGATTCATGGATAGTTTGTGTCATATTTTTTAGATTGTCTTTAACTTGTGGTTATTATTTGTGTAATGTTATAGGGCACATATGCATGCTATTTCTAAAGTAGCATATCCATATGTTATGATTTTGTTCCACATGAATACTGCTCTCCTCTTTCAAATTTTATTGAAGGATTATAATTATTCCATCAATTAGTTGATCTCTCTTTGACAAATGTTCATCATGGCAAGCTTGCCGCCTTTGCAGGATGTTTAGATAATGAATTTCTAATGCTTTCTCTTTCTGAGTACACAACTTTGTAGCTATGAGTGCTAGAAGATATGTTCAATTTAGAAGTAACAATGAAGTGTAATGAACTCATCATGATGAAAAATATGTGAAACAAAACTAAACCTATTCAATTGAGACAAAACCAAATAACATTTAGGAGTTGTTGAAAAATTAAAACAATAATGCAAGCTCTACCAAGCTTGAATTAGTGTGACAATGATCCTTTCTAGGCCCCAAAATCGATTTAATCGAGACAATAACAAATAACATTTAGGAGTTTTTGTTATAAAATTAGAAATTACTTTCCAATGCAACTTCTATTGACAAGTTGTAAGTGACCTCTTGGTTTGAAGTTCATTGCCTTCAAATGTGAAAAATCTCTTGAAATATGATGCGATTCATGCTTTAAGATTTTGAGACTAAAATGGGCCCTCCTCTCCTACACTCTCCCCTTCCATGCTCCCCAATGCATGTCCCTCCACCCATCTCTCTATTGCATCTTTTTCTCTCATTCCCCATTAATTCATTTTAACTAATTAAATTTATGGGATTATTTGTTATTGGTAATGTAAAACAATATGTTTCAACATAGACAATTTATTTGTAGATTCATTGTTAATTTTTTTTTTTTTTATTTGACAATGATGTTAAGTTGTTATCATTTCTCTATTTTCCAATGCTTTGGCCTTATTTTCAAGATCCAATTTCTCTTTAAAAAATTAAGGCTTCACTTTGAGAAATCAATGTTTCCATACGCATGAAGTTTAACCGAAAGGCCAAACGATAGTTTTTGGAGAAATATTACTTATTAAAAGTTGTGTCATTCTAATAATGAATCTTTATTAGCAAAAGAGTAAACATGAGTCTTTTAAAAAATATCCATCAATATTTGTTCTCTTATTCCAATAACAAATTTTTAACCAACATATTAAAATGGAGTCTTTGGCAAGGTACCCTTTATCATTAGTTTTTCATTTTAATAGCTTTTTAGTTTTGTCATTTTTGATATCCAATATCCTTTAATAGTTTAATAGAGTTAATAATGCCTTTGAGGAGTGTTGCACCAAGTTTCACATTTCTAGTCAATGCACTTTACCATATACTCTTCAACATAGTGGCGCCGTTGAAGGAATAAATAGAGCTCTTGTTAAAATGACTAGTTGCATGCTCCATTCTAAGGGGATGGACTATTGATTTTGGGCAAAGGTAGTGAGTTGCACATGTTACATTTTGAATCATATTCCTACTAGGGTTGTTAGGAATGTGACACTTGAAGAGGCTTGTAGTGGTTATAAGTTGGTTATTTCTGACTTCATGGTCTTTGAATGTGAGGCTTGGGCCTACATTGTAGATTAGAATAAGAAGAAACTAGGACCCATATGTGACAAATTCATCGTTGTCCTTAAAAATGACAAGTCCAAGGCATTCTTCTTCTTGTACAATCTAGCTTCTAAAGAGGTCATAATTCGAAGGGATGATTTCTTCAGAGACAAGTCTTCTTCCTCATGTTTACTTTTTTTGGTGTTTTTTTATATTCTATTTTTTCCTAGATCAACATTTTTATTGCTTTTGATGATGAGATGATAATTATTAAGTTTCATTGAGATGATCCTTGTGCATATAAATCTTCTTATGCTAGAGAGGTTTGTTGTTTTAAGTGGGTTACAAAACTCCTTGAGGCCACATGCTATGAGGTTGGTGGTATCTTATAATGTAAGGTACCTGATATATTATATAAAGCATAAAAATAAATATYATGGCAATTACCAATGKAACACCATAATAGAGAGAATAATAACACAAACGATGGTACCTTTATTGATAGAAATCCAAGTTCACTTGCYTCTTCAAGGGGGAAACCTCCAACAGAGTAGAGCTCTATTACAATAATGCTCAAGACAAGACTTTCTCATGCCTTCTACTCCTATTTATACTAATTCTATCTTCAAAAGAACATTCTAGAGGAAGATCTTTCTAGAAGYGGAAACTTYTATTAAGTCTTCTTACATTAGAATTGTTCACATTATTATCTAGGCCTTATTTACTAGTATCATCCTTTATTACATAGAAAACATATTACTCTACCTACGTGAGGGGTTAGGGAGGTTAGGTTCCTAACATGACCCCCCCCTTGAAAAACAACCTTGTCCTCAAGGCTTGAGGTGGGGAAATTGTTGTAGGATGGTAGCTTCCCCCCATGTGGTATATTTTGGTGGTGTATCCTTCCATTGAACTAAAACTTCTTTGATGGTGTGCTAATGGAAATGACTCTTGTGATGGTCCAAAACTTCTTAGGGTTGCAACCAAATGGAATATTCTTCATCCAATTCAACGAGACTAGTTTGATTCTGGCACTGAGTTCCAATTACTTTCTTAAGGCATGGAACATGAAAAACAAGATGGAGCTTAGAGTGACTGGGTAGAGCTAACTGGTAGGCCTTGGATCCCACTCACTTGAGAATTGTCTAAGGACCATAAAACTTGGGGGTGGTTTTATGACAATGGTAAGCTTTGAGTGAAGTTTGTTTATATGGTTGTAGATGAAGAAACACCTGGTCCCCTTTAGTAAATTGACGTTCCAAACAACCATGATCTACTTGTTGCTTCATGCGATTTTGAGCCATGACCATATTTTCTTTGAGGGTACGAAGAATGACAAATCTAACTGTAAATGTGCGGTCAACGTCTTGAACCTTAGAGACATCGGGCATGTAGGATAGAATAGACGATGGCCTTTGACCATAAACTGCTTCAAAGGGAGTCATGCGAGTGGTAACATGGTAAGATGTGTTGTACCACCATTCAACTAGTGGTAACCACTGAGCCCATTGAGTTTGTCTGTCAGATGCAAAACACCACAAACAAGATTCCAAGTACTTGTTGATAGCTTCAGTTTGTCCATCAGTCCGGGGATGATATGCCATGTTGAGTTTCACCTGGGTTCCTTGGAGCTTGAACAATTCCTGCAAAAAATTGCTGGTGAAAGTGGGATCACAGTCGTAGACAATAAAGTGAGGTATGCCATGGAGTTTGAAGCTATTATCCATAAAATTTTGAGCCATTGTAGATGTTGTGAACGGGTGTTGGAGGGCACATAAATGAGCATATTTGGAAAGGTGATATACTACAACCATGATGACAAACTTATTGCCCGATTTGGG
>JASDQU010204299.1:0-15050 GCA_032191745.1 Picea mariana
GAAAACCTTCATTTGGGCCCTCAAAATGGCCCCGGAAGTTAAAAACTGCTAAAAATAGTAAATTGCCAAATTTGCCAGAAAACTGTTTTGAGCTAGTCAAAAAAGGTGGGTGGCCACCAATATCCACCTGGATCAGACAGTTTCCCCATGCATCATTGTCGTAATTGGTAACCTTAGTGGCCTATCTCTTTAGGGTCTTTACACGAGGTGACTGTGGAGGGGTAAGTATTCATGGTACCTGGAATCGATGTTGGCCAAAATCACTCGGCCTCCTTGGAGGCTATACCCACGATTATGTGTGGGAGCTTGCACCAAGGCATAAGTCCATTAAGTAGGTCATTAACATTACATTTCCACCCGCTCTATCTCAGACCCTTCTTAGATTATTCCCATGATGTTGGATTTCATCACCAACTAGTGCGTTCATCATAAGAAGGTTTTGTTTGCTTGTTTTCTTACTAGATTTTTAGCGTGTGCTGCTTGTTTTCCCTAGAAGACTTTATGTTGGATTTTTATTTAATGGCGTTAGTTCCCAAAATGACCAATGAAGGAACTCTTTACCAGGGTGATTTTAAAATAGGGGGGTGACTTGTTTTTCTATGCAAGCACCCTTTACTCCATTAAAATAAACTTTGGGACCTTGCTCAATGTCTTAGTTGTGCAAGAAGATTTATGTGTCAAGTTTAGGATTATTTTAGGTGTTTATGTGTGAGGTTTTTTTAAAGGTTAAATATGTTGTTTAAAGAATACAAAAACAAACATAAATTGCAGCAAATAATAACCAACAACTCACAACAATAACAACATGATAAACGAGTTCACCCCCAACTGGGATACATCTCCTTGAGACTCCATCAATGGAATAGGCTCTCTGGGATTAGTTTGTATAAATTATTTTACAAGATGTTTCTCAACTCCAATGGATTTATTGACTATACCATTGGGTTCAGAATACATAAAAACCCTAAAAATGACTATTAGATCTCTGAAAACAGACCATGGCTCATCTGGGCATGACCTCTTCTACTGGTGGCCTTCGGCTTCCCTGAGATTCCCTGTGGCCAAAACACCTGTAAAATTCCTCAAATTACTATGCAACCTATTCCAATGAGTTCAGAGAATATCAATTAGTCAAGAATGACTATTTAATCATTGAAAATGGACTTTGGCTCCCCTGGGCATGGCCTCCTTCACTGGTGGCCCTAGGCTCCTTGGAGCTCTCTGAAACTTCCCTGTAGAAAAATCTACAACATAAGTCTCTAAATTCCTTTGAAACCTGTACCAATGGATTCAGAACATCCAAAAACCCCTAGCTGGGATTTTTCGACACATGGTTTGGCCAAAAAATGAAGAAGATAGACCTCCTACAAATTTTCTCCTTCAAGCTTGATGTCTTTGGTTCACCAATTCGCACCTCCTATGTGAGTAACTTGGATTTTGGGTGTTTCCCATGCCTAAACCCAAAAAATGCACCATTTCCACAAAATACATGAATTTGTCACGCGGTTAGGGAACCTAGCCCCCAATTCGGTGGAGGTGTTGGATGCATCGTTGCCATGTGAGCACGTCCCGCGCCAAATGTGGGCTTTCGTTGCAATGGTGGGGGAAGTGCCAAGTGTCACATGATGGGAGAGTCGTTTGAAAAATCCCATATAAAACTGTGTGGTAAGGTCATATGGTTAAACGCTTGTGAACGAGGGTTGGGGATAAGCCGCAGCCTAGACCCCGCACCATAATACACCGCACTCAACCTTAAATATATATGGGAGTATTATATGGTAAGTCCTTTGGTGTGGGCACACCGATAGCCAAGACTTTTCCAAAGCTTTTCATCATGTAGGAGGTCTAGGGTTTTATCCCTACGAACTCCAAAATAATTTTTACACCATACCATAACAGGGTGCCATGTGGCAGCCCATGCCTCATCCACGTGGCACCATACAACTTGCTCAATACACCGCACTCAACCTTAAATATATATGGGAGTATTATATGGTAAGTCCTTTGGTGTGGGCACACCGATAGCCAAGACTTTTCCAAAGCTTTTCATCATGTAGGAGGTCTAGGGTTTTATCCCTACGAACTCCAAAATAATTTTTACACCATACCATAACAGGGTGCCATGTGGCAGCCCATGCCTCATCCACGTGGCACCATACAACTTGCTCAATAAAGGCCACATGTCATAAGTTCATTCACCTATGTGTCTGTCATGCAACACTACCAACTCAATGACCAATTCAGCCTTGAAACTCAAAAATTACAACTCATCTGACACGTGTGGGTCCGTACCCTTCCACATCAACCTATACGAACTATACAGTCAACAAAATTTTGCTTGTTTGGAAAAATGAACAGAACATGATATCTCACTCATCCGATGTCTATTTGAACCCATTCAAGTTGCATTGGGTTCATGATGATGAGGTCTACGTACCTGTCCATTTTGAAGTGATTACAAGCACTTTTATTTTTGGGCTAAATTTTGACCCTTGGTCCAGATTCTGATCACTCCTTCCCACTGAAAAGATTTTGGTCCCACAAAATATGATGATTATCTTCCTGAGCTTCAATACTCTTCTACTTTCAAGTTATATCAATTGATTCTACTTGAAAAGTCTTTTTGGCAATCACCTAGATACCTTGACATGCCTTGCACTGCAACACGCTATGTTCCTCAAGCACTGTCCTCTGTCTGCTGCTGACCCACAGTTCTCTTTGTGCTTGGAATACTATCAACCTTCCCACTGAGAATCAAGTCCCTCTTGTGAAATCTTGGCGTCAACACAATACTCTCTACAATGGCTACAAAAGGCTTTCCTATAACATCTTGTCACAAACCAAGAAAACCATCAACCTTGAAAACAAATTTTATACAAGAATGAAAATGATGCCAAACAACTCTTTTACTCTTCAAATCCATAAATGTCACATCTTGTACATCATCAAAGTACATGGAATTTTCCTACATCTTGGTGTACTCAATATCAACTTACAAGTTGTTGGCCCTTGACCAAGTTTTGAGGATCCTTGGTCATGTTTGACCTATTTTTGGGACTTCGACAGGCTGTCGAAGGTGGAGTGCAAGTCGAATTGGAGATCGCGGGATCTTGACCCCTTTTTAGGGATTTTTGGGTTTTGGGATTATGTAATAGGTATGGGGATGTCGATCCATCAGTTTACCCATGTTTAGGCCCTCTTTGTAATGTATAAATAGAAGTCTAGGTGATATAAGAGAGAGCCAGAGAGGAGGTTCTTGGTGCTATGCTAAATGCAAGCGATGATTGTAAATTCTTTGTGCATACTATGTGAGATTTTCAAGGATAAGTGCAAGTGATTGTAAGAGACTACGAAGAGGATTTGTGCTATAACTCAGGGAAGGAGGATCTAGCGGAGTGCATGTAGATCTCCTGTCCTCTGTGGAGTAATATATCATGGCTCTGTGCATGCAGAAGATTAACATAAATAAATAAAGAATAAGAGTTGGTGGACATAGCCCTAGGGTGGGGGTGAACCACATATATCCCGTGTTGTGGTTGCTTTGTGCTTTATGGTTGTTCTCTTGTTTATGTGGTTAAATGCTTAATGAATTGATATATTCTTAGAAGAATCTAATATGGTAGCTTAGTGTTGAATAATGTGAATGAATGCTAGATCTGATCTATGTTGGTATGCTTAGTGCTTGAATCTATTGGATCTGTGTGAATACTGCACTGATCTATTATTAGGGTTTAGCTGTGCTGTAAACTAAGACTGAATATTAATGAACTATAGCTACTAAGTGCTCTATTAAGGTGTTACAATCACAGATCTGTGTCCCAGCTAAGGTTGCAGACATCTGAGTCCTTCAACCACCCCTATCTCTGCCTCAGGTGAGACTTCATCTGCTTCGTAGGTGTTTCCAAAAGGGTCGGTAGTTAGGGTTTTGTTGGTGCCTGCTGTAAGCATTGAACCCTGGGTCTGCCCCTATGCCAACAAATGGTTTCGTTGCCGGGACATGAAACTGTGATTGCTGGGAACTATAGAAAAGAGAATTCTTCGTGCATAGATCTATTTCCCTAGTGCGCAATATTCTACTGTGAAGTTCTGTGCCAAGAAGAAAAGTCAGATCTGAAGAAAAGAGGTAAGACCTGAAAGCTGTGTTCTTTGATAAAAGTACAGTAAGAATTTTTGGTTAAAGAGGTAAGATCTTAAAGCTTTGTGCTCTGATAAAGGTAAGAACAATGAAAAGTTTTGATTGAAAAGGTAAGATAAGTGGAAATTTTTGTTTCTAAAGTATGGATATAGATATTTTTGATAAATTTTGTCCTAGCTTGAAAAGTAGGGAACAGCTAGATGAAAGAAGATTTGATATGAGTAGATTTGACAAAAATAGTGAAATATATGTTATTCCTATGCATAGAAATAATGTTTGGACTAACAAATGGATGCAGGATCCTAGAAAGAATTTTTTGTAGGCTAGCTACTATGATCCTAGTGTGTCGTACAAGAAAGGATGGGGATCATTTCAAAGAAAGAGATGATTAACTCTTTGTTACAGTTGCAGAAGACCAAGACATCTTGATAAGGAATTCCTTGGTAGAATACCTAGTTGTCTTTGTTGTAAAGCTATGGATCATGAAGTTTTAGATTGCTCTAGAATGATTGCTAAGCTTGACAGATGAATATGAGACAAGAAAACCCCGAGGAAGGTCAAGAAACTGAGACCATGGCAGAACCCCAAAAATAATTAGAGAATGTGCTGCTAAAAATTAAAGAAACCCTAAATGATCACAGAAATATCAACTTATCAGACATCTTCAAAGAAAAAGAATGCATAGAAGCAAGAATATGAGACTTCGACATTGACTATGTTTTGGATGAAGAAACACAGGTAAATATCATGACCAAAAGAACTTGGGAAACTTTAGGAAATCCTTCTATGATTCCTTCATTGGGAGGAATAGGATTATTTAGAGGAAAGTTGATAGCCCTACGTGGAAGACTCACCCAAATATCTATGAGTGCTCATGGAAATTTGACAGAGGAAGATTTTGAGATTGTTAAATTTATTGAGAAAAACACCCCATTTTCTATATTACTAGGAAAACCTTGGATTGAAATGGATCAGGCTAGAAGAAAAGAAGAGGAAGTCTTAGAGCAGAAGAAGTAAGAATTAAAAGATTTCATGACTAGGAGGATAACACACTTTATTGAAGAACAAGAGAACAGATCAAAGCTACTTAGAACTAGAAACTTAGATGTCAAAGTTGAAATAACACAAGCAGACTCACAGATGAGTAGAACACGTACCCTAGATAGAGAAGACATATTACTCTCTGAACCTATGAAAGAATCTCAACAACGTGAAGTTACAATGCCAAAAGGAGATAAGAATTAGAATGGAAAGAGGATAACCAAGACTAAGACTACAAGGAAGAAGGCTAAGAAGCTCAGTAAGAAGAGAGCAAAGATAGAAAGGTTACAAAAGGTTCTAGAGGGGACTTCGCAGAAGGAATGTTTGCATAACTGGAACTTCGCTGAGATATTAGAACAATGCAACATGATGAAGCAATATAGCCATTGAAAGCACTATAACCATTAGCCTGATGCCACGAATGGTTAGAACAACATTATGGCCATAAATCTCACCACCAGACCATTGGGACCATGCCACAATGAACAAAACCGCATTGATGAAGGCCTCTCATCTATTGGAGACCCGTTACACTGCTATCTACTTATTGCACCGACTGTTGCACCGAAAACACTTTTGTGAATTGTATCCTAGCCAACTCATTGGCTACTACACCGTGTTTAGTAAGATCGACACTGGTTCTATTGCTTTGAGCACTCATTCATCAATATAAGTTATCCAATATAAGAGTGCATGTCAGACGAGATCAATGCCACAGAGAAAATTGTCGAAGAAGTTTTGATCGACCACATGGATGAGAAAGTGATGTTCATAGGTATTCAAGATTCCTCAATGAGAGGAGTGCAAGACTCTCTGTCAACTGCTCACAGATACGGACCATCCCGATTGAAAACATAGAAAAAAACCAAGCACTGAGATTACTTGGAAAATGCAAAGATAATCCCGACCATCTTACCCGACTACATCTCACCTCTAGCCGATGTGGTGAACCATAAAAACATCCCAAGGGATTTTGATTACACCATGGTTACTGCGTAGCTCCTGAAGGGGATATGTGCAGTTAGAACATAGTAGGATAACATTGAAGTTCAACAAATTCAACCTAGGAGACCTCAAGAACCATAGTATGCTTGCTCCTTACAAATACTTGACTAGGACGAAGGGGAAGAACTCGAAAATAATCCCCCAGCCATGCACTATGAACCTCGCACAGTCCACCCTCTTGAATGTAATGAAGATTCCACACTTTGGAAGGCACTAAGAGGTTTATGCATGTGTTAAGCTCCTACTCTCATGTTACCATGGTGGCTACCTATGGCTAGTTTGATGCATCATAGTCGATCCGACGCTGATCCATAGGATCACCAGATTGAGCATGCAGGGACCTGACTCGTAGGAATTCTACCCAGGGAAGGCTACAAATCGTGCATTGGCATAGAAGATCAAAGACACATATGGCGATGTAGAAAAGGGAACACAAGGCTACAAGGTAACTTCCATCCAGAATGACGCAGTGTGCCTGGCCTGCCAAGTGATTGCAAGAAAGATCATGAGAAAGAACATACCTACACAGGTCACAGGATTTGTTGTTGACCTCACCGGGAAATGTGTAGAAGGACTCCAGATGAACTGGGTGAAGTACTTAGTCAACCAGCTATAACTAGACTTCCATGAAGCTCAGGATCAGGGCTATGAGTTCCACTTTAGCTGGCTCCTAATCCTCATCAAATTCACTACTTGGGAGATTCCAGAAGGTGACACCTTCACAGACATTGAGCCATTTGAGCTACTCACTATGAAGTTCACTATGCTCTAGTACTCAAGCTATATGAGAAAACAGTGGCATTCGAACGCGGTATTTCATACATATTATATCCAACTGAAGAGGGCTATCGAAGCTATCCCTTGCATGATGCCAAACACTCTACATCGGTTCTGACCCCTTATCAATTTATGCATAGATCGACCCTTCATTTATATCACTACGTATGCATATGAGCATAAAGAAGAGCTTCAGTCATACTACAAGATCACAGAAGAAGACCTCGAAGAGATAAACAAGGACTGGTCTGCAGAGCTCCTCATCCCTGCTTAACCCGCAGAAATGTCAGACCCGAAACTAATTGGTAGCCCTAAGACCACTCATGAAGCAAAGGATACTCCTAGACCCAGCATAAGGAAGAAGACCATAGAGGTCCAAAACTTGTGCAGCGCATCGGAAGAAACTACTTCAGTATCACCTGCCCGAGGGGGTGATGACGAAGTATATCAAGAAGAGACCAACGAAAAAGAATATCAACAGAAGCAGGGTGAAGTAACACCACTTAGGGATCCTGTTGATGAGGCTGATCCATTGAAGAAAAGGAAGGTTTCCCCCTTGAAACCCACTTCCCTAAAGAAATCCAGAGCCACCTTGACTAAGATGCAAACTGTGCTCACTGTAGATGGCTTCGACTATCATCGCAACTATAGTAAATGCCTCACAGGACATATTGCAGAAACATGAAGCCAAGCAGGAGGATATGTATGATAGGATCAAGGTTGAACTTAGAGGGGTACAATAGGCCCTTCAATCCAGCCGTGAAGTATCCATTGCGCCCCTGCCATTAGAAGAACCAGAGTTGGGAGATGAGCCCGCCCAACTCCGCAGACTAGCTGATGTGACCAAAGCTCACCTTCGTCGAGCACAAGCTAAGAAAGACCAGGCCACATCAGCCCTGAAACAAGCCCAAGAAGAAATGGTAGAGAAACACCGGGTCACACAAAAGGAGAAGGATGACCTTCAAGCCAAGTTTGAAGAAGAGAGGGCACAGGTCAAGCAAGAAAAAGAGTAGTGGCTCACAGAGCATCTTGGATTCAAAGAATTAGTCGAAAGAGAATTTCTCTCTGTGATGGGCTTAGAGCCAAAGGTAGAATACCGAGTGGAGCATCAAGTAGCACAACTCGCAGAAGCTATCCAACAAATTCAACAAAGAATATCAGACTTAGAGCTACGAATAGTGCCCAACACTCCACATGATGTGCAGGATCAAAGAGAATAAACTGCTCGAAGTGCAGTTGAGAGAATTAAGGCCCTCACCATGGAATGTAAACAACTATGTGATCATAGTGCCCAAACTTATGAGTGACTCACTAAGGATCCTAAACTGAAGGCACTGGAGTCACAGCTCCAAGAGGAAGAGAAACAAGTAGAAACAATACAGGCATAGTTGAAGTCCATGTCAGCCATTGAAAGGATGAAGAGATCCCAAGAACAATGCACTTCTCAACAACAGGTCCACACCATTCAAAGAAAATTCATGGAAGTGACTCAGAGGCTCCAACCAACAAAGGATGAGGCTTGCCAACTAATCGCAGATATTGAATGCCAGGGAGTAGAACTAGAGCAAGAAGTCACTATAGCTAAACAACACTTAGAGGGACCTATAAACAAAGCAGTTATCCAAGAGTTCACCGAGCAGAAGGTCATGGCACAACAACAAGTCGAAGCAACTTGAGCCAATCTCGAGGCTTTTGAAGTAGAGCTACCCAGACGAAAGTGACTCGGGATGAGTCACAGGTGAGTCTTGGGGGCATGTTGGCCCTTGACCAAGTTTTGAGGATCGTTGGTCATGTTTGACCTATTTTTGGGACTTTGACAGGCTATCAAAGAAGGAGCACAAGTCAAAGCGGAGATCACGGGATCTTAGCCCCTTTTTAGGGATTTTTGGATTTTGGGCTTATGTAATGGGTATGGGGATGTTGGCCCATAGGTTTACCCATGTTTAGGCCCTCTTTGTAATGTATAAATAGAATTCTAGGCAATGTAAGAGAGATTCAAAGAGGAGGTTCTTGGTGATATGCTAAGTGCAAGTGATGATTGTAAATTCTTTGTGCATACTGTGTGAGATTTGCAAGGCTAAGTGCAAGTGATTGTAAGAGACTGCGAAGAGTCTTTATGCTGTAACTCAGGGAAGGATGATCTAGTGGAGTGCACACAGATCTCTTGTCCTCTGTGGATTAATATATCATGGCTTTGTGCATGCATAAGATTAACAGAAAGAAATAAAGAAGAAGAGTTGGTGAACGTAGCCCCAGGGTGTGGGTGAACCACATATATCCTGTGTTGTGGTTGCTTTGTTCTTTATGGTTGTTCTCTTGTTTATGTGGTTAAATTATTAATGCACTGATATATGCTTAGAAGAATCTAATATGGTAGCTTGGTGATGAATAATGTGAATGAATTCTAGATCTGATCTATGTTGGTATGCTTAGTTCTTGAATCTATTGGATCTATGTGAATACTGTGCTGATCTATTATTAGGGTTTAGCTGTGCTATAAACTAAGACTGAATATTAATGAACTATAATTTCTAAGTGCTCTGTTAAGGTGTTACAATCATAGATCTGTGTCCCAGCTAAGGTTGTAGACATCTGAGTTTTGCAACCACCCCTGCCTCTACCTCAGGTGAGACTTCATTTGCTTCACAGGTGTTGCCGAAAGGGTCGGTAGTTAGGGTTTTGTTGGTGCACATTTGTAAGCATTGAACCCTGGGTCTGCCCCTGTGCCAACACAAGACGAAAAACACCATTGACTAAACATAAGTCAAAAAACATGATCGACACAACATAGTCGTCAAGACATTGTCGACACAATTCGAGACTCATTTGAAACATATCAACATTCCAAAAGTCGAAATTTATGATACACAACCATGTTACATTCATGCGTCACTCATAATGAAACTTTCACAAAGTTCATTGTTTACAAACATAAAAAATCACATGCATGTGCATAGCTCTTCAACTCTCCTTCAAGTACAAACATAAGTGCATAAACCCAAAAACATGTGGGTACATAAGAGCTAAAATGAAAAATATATATGGCTGTAATAAGTGAGTATCATACCCATCTTTTATACCCTCCCGACGAAGTTGTGCAACAAGAAGAATGACTTCAATAGAATCACATTCACATGCAAACTTGCATCATACAAGTTATGATAAGATACTGCAACTTGTCATACTTTCAACAAAAAATCTTACATAAGGCTGAAATGTGCATCTACAAATAGAGAAATGCAAGCCTTACTTGTTCAAGAAATCTAACCATTTCTTACCAAGCCAATTCAATGGTGACTTTTTCTACTGAAAATTCTCTTCTTGTGAATCATCTTGACTCACATCGATGATGGAATCTCCTCTTCCATTCTTTCAAGTCTCTTTATCCCTTTGTTTCTTGTGCTGTGAATGAGTGGTTGGATGCAATGTCCAACATTGGTCAATGAGATGACCCCTCTTTTGGCAGTGAGTGCAAATCTTTTGCATCTTCTTTTCAAGTTTCCTGAATGTGGTCAATATTTTCCAACATCTTTAAACATGATGGTTATCTAAACCACAATATGTACGTGGAATTTTCCTCCCATTTTTACATTAAAATTTACCATGCTCGACATAATCAAAAGCAACTGAATTACAAGAATAAATATACCTTGAACATTCACCTTTATCGCCTTCTTGAGGAGGTGAATTTGAAGAGTTACTAGCTCTCCTTTGAATACCAACAACAATGTTCTTGTCCTCATGGTTGTTACAACTCTCTTGTTTCACACATTTGCATTCATCTTGAACACACACTTTGCATGCTTGAGGGATTGAACTTTCAACAAAAGTTGTTCTTGGAACTGTTTCCCTTGTCTCCTCAACTTTGGAATATGCTCCATCTTTCTATTCATATCCAAGACCCCAATACTTGGGCCTCTCCTAAAAAACAATAGGCTCAACAATGCTTTGTTCATGTTTTCCTAACCCTCTACCTTCATAGCCCATTTTTAACAATAACTTGGACCCTATTCCTCTAGTATGATTTTCAAAAACACCAAAGCATTCAACTTGAGAGGAATTTGAAGAAAAACCAACATTACATACCTCATGTTCATGCATTTACTTGGTAAGGGTTTCCTTTGCCTCATGGAGTTGAGTCTCCATATCATGCAACTTTTCAAGAAGCTGGTGCTTCTCCTTCTTCATGGCCATCATTTGCTCTTGAAGGACATTTCTCTCCTTCCCATCTTCCCACATCTCTTGCACCATATTTCTCATGGTTACAAACTCCTTCAACATATCTTTGTCAAAGAAATTGGCTAATGAAGATGTATGATAACTCTCACTGTTTGAAGCTTCCTCCATCCTTGCAAGGTATCAAACTTCAACAAAAAACTTGCACAATAATACCAATAGCTAAATCTCTAGCTATCAATGGAAATCACATGAGAAAAACTATGCTCTGATACCACCTTATCTGAAAATAGAGGGGTAACTTGTTTTTCTATGCAAGCACCCTCTACTCCATTAAAATAAATTTTAGGACCTTGCTTAATGTCTTAGTTGTGAAAGAGTATTTATGTGTCAAGTTTAGGCTTCTTTTAGGTGTTTATATGTGAGGTTTTTTTAAAGGTTAAATATGTTGTTTAAAGAATACAACAACAAACATAAATTGCAGCAAATAATAACCAACAATTCACAACAATAACAACATGATAAAGGAGTTCACCCCCAACTGGGCTACATCTCCTTGAGCCTCCATCAATGGACTAGGCTATCTGGGGTTAGTTTTTATAAATTATTTTACAATATTCTTCTCAAATCCAATGGATTTACTGACTGTACTATTGGGTTCAGAATACATAAAAACCCCAAAAATGACTATTAGATCTCTGAAAACAAACCATGTCTCATCTGGGCATGACCTCTTCTACTGGTGGCCTTGAGCTTCCCTGTGGCCAAAACACCTATAAAGTCCTCAAATGCCTCTCCAACCTGTTCCAATGAGTTCAAATCATATCAATTAATCAAGAATGACTATTCGGTCACTGAAAATGGACTTTGGATCCCCTGGGCATGACCTCCTTCACTCGTGGCCTTGGGCTCCTTGAAGCTCTCTGAAAATTTCCTGTAGAAAAATATGCAATAGAAGTCTCCAAATTCCTTTGAAACCTGTACCAATGGATTCAGAACATCCAAAAACCCCTAACTAGGATTTTTCGGCACCTGGTTTGGCCAAAAAATGAAGAAGATAGACCTCCTGCAAATTTTCTCCTTCAAGCTTGTTGTCTCTGGTTTGCCAATTCGCACCTCCTGTGTGAGTAACCTGGCTTCTGTGCATTTCCCATGCCTAAAACCAACACATGTGCCATTTCCAAAAAATGTGCAATTTTTTCGCACGATTAGGGAACCTAGCCCCCAATCTAGAAGAGGTGTTGGACACGTGGTTTCCATGTGAGCACGTCCTGTGCCAAATGTGGGATTCCATTGCAATAGTGGGGGAAGTGACAAGTGTCACGCGATGGGAGATTCATTTGAAAAGTCCCACAAAAAATCATGTGGTAAGGTCATATGGTTAAATTCTTGTGAATGGGGGCTGGGGCTAAGCCCCAACCCAGACCCCGCTCCATAATACACCATACTCAACCTTAAATATATATGGGAATATTATATTCTAATTCCTTTGGTGTGGGCGCATTGGTAGCCAAGACTTTGCCAAATATTTGCATCGTGCAAGAGGTTTGGGGTTCGATCCACACAAACTCCAAAATAATTTTTACACCATACCATAACAGGGTGCCACGTGGAAGCCCATGCTTGTGCCACATGGCACCATACAACTTGCTCAATAAAGGCCATTTGTCATAAGTTCATTTTCCCACGTGTCTATCATGCAACACTACCAAATCAGCCTTGACACTCAACACTGCCAACTCAGCTGACACACGTGGGTCCATACCCTGCCACTTCAGCCTGTACGAATTGTACAAATGGTACAGTCAACAAAATTTTGCCTATTTGGAAAAATGAACAGAACGTGATATATCACTCATCTGATGTCCAATTGTACCCATTCGAGTTGCATTGGGTTCGTGAGGATGATGCCTATGCACCTATCCATTTTGAAGTGATTCCAAGCACTTTGATTTTTGGGCTAAATTTTGACCCCTGGTCTAGATTCTGATCACAGGGGAACCTTTTGTTTTTCCTTCTTACGGAAACATTGGTCCTCCTCATATCACTAGTTTGAGACTTCCTGGTCTCACATTTGGATTATCAGTATGGGTTTTTTCCACTCAGGTAATCCTGAATGCAATAAGTGCTTCGGTTGTAAGTACTTCCCCCCAAGAACATCAACCTCATGTTGATCCTTCGCCTTCTTCACTTGCAAGGTCTTCTTCTGTTTCATCTTCTTCGTCGAGTGAAAGATCTGAAGCTAGTAACCCAGTGGATAAGAAGAAGAATAAAAGGAAGAATAAGAAGAAGAAAAATAAACAAGGGTCCAAGATTCCAACCACTGCCAGACATGTTGGAAAACCACCAATTACTATTAATCGTGTTGGGAGTGTTGATGATGCCAAGATCACCCAAACAACCCGTAAGCACAAGTACCCTTGCAGGATTTGTAAGGGTAGCCATATTCTTAAGGATTGCCTTGTTCTATCCATGGTTATAGAAGCATGGTCTACACACCCTCTCCAACCCATGTCATCAACCTCTGAACAACATGTTGGTGACCTCCCGTCAACTAGTCAAGATATTATTGGAAAGAAGAAAAATAGAGTCAAGTTCCCATGTAGGTTATGTGGAGGGAGTCATCAAACTCACCTTTTCCCTCATATGGATGACGCCTTAAAATTACTGGAAGACATGTCTATTTCAAAACCTCAACTTCCAACTGCTTATCGCAAGCTTACTCTCAACCCACTTGTAGTTGATGGAATGATCAATCTGGTCCCTTCATCGGTCAGTCTGGTTGATCATATGGTCAATCTGGTCATGTCCTTAGTTGAACCAGTTGACAAAGTGGTCAATCCAATCCCATCTTTGGTCGATCCCACTTTCCCATTATAGAGTGAAACCCAAGTGGTCGATCTGTTTCCACCCGTCGACCCCATTCTCCCCTTGGTGAATGAAACCCAAGTGGTCAATCTGATCCCATCATCGGTCAATCCTCTCTCCCACTAGAGAGTAAACTTGATACTACTCATGTTTTTCTTATTGATATGGAATCTACCATGCTTGGGGGTATTCCTACTTCTCTCATAGAACCCCCTCCAAGTAATGAGGCCATCCTTTTTGATTGGGGTGTGCTAACTGGACCTCATATTCCCTCTCACATTCCTTTCAAGATTGTAGTACAATTTTGTGGTCAGGACTTTCCTCAGACGTTGATAGATGAAGGTTCGTCCGTTAGTATTTTGTCCTCTATTTCTTGGCAAGATTTGGGTTATCCTCAACTTGTGCTAGTTATGCATAATCTATTGGCTTTCAAAAGAAGAACCAATCAACCTTTAGGGATCCTTCCTCAGTTTCCCGTAACTTTGGGAGGGAAAGCTATTTTTATTGATGTCATGGTAGTCCAAGGCCCCTTGGATTTCGATCTAATCCTTGGGAGAGATTATGTCTATGCCATGAAATCTATTATTCCCACTCTTTTGCATGTGATATCTTTCCTGCATGATGGAAAAATTGTGACTATTGATCAACTATCGTTTGTTGGCCTTGACTTGAACTTCAACTCAATGACCTCCCTAAATGGTTCTTATATGCAGATGGTGTCACCCCCACCACATGTCAATTATGTGGCATTGTCTCCCATGCCTTCAGCTTCCAATGAAGATGAAACTCTCACTGTAAGATTAGTCTTTTATGACTTAGATCCAGTAGTTGACACGCTTATATATTCAATAGGGTCTTTAGAGCTTGATCTCTTTACCCCCATCATGACCCTCGACATGTGTTCCTTCTAGAGTGTGTTTCTTCCATTGAGTGAAAATCTCTTGGAATCCATGACCGATTTTTTTCTCTTGACATGGTATCCTTCCAAAGTATTTTCCTCTTGGAAGCCATGATCAATAAGAGAGTTTTGAGCATGGTTTTCTGATTT
>JASDQU010204301.1:11157-27987 GCA_032191745.1 Picea mariana
GGAAGTATCTGACATCATATCAGATGCATCTGTTCTTTTAGATATTCATGGAGATCAACACGCCTCTTGTGGATATTATGAGTTTGCAGAGCAGATGTGTTCCATGGTAGATGGCTCACCTGAGTATTGTGTTGAAGCAGAGATTCCTAGCAACCCTGTTTCTAGGAACGGAGACCTTCCCGCTTGTAAAGCAGAGATTATTGTGGAAGAGGTTTCCTCTCTTTTTCTCCAGGGAGTTTCTCACGATATATTTTTACCTGGGATTAAAGAGAAAAGGATTATGTATGAGCAGCCAAAAGCAGCAGGCCCCGCTGTCCTTGAAACATAAGTTTTTGACGGGATCACTATTCTGGAGGAGGATCATATCAATGAAGGACAACCCATTTTTGATATATACTATAGTGATGATGAGTAGCAAGCTTATCTTACTTTTGATCACTATAGAGATACTGAAGAGCCAGTCAGCAAACAGAACCACCCCATGGTCCCTATTTATGATGAATACGAATTGGACCTGGGGGAGAAAGAACCAAAGGAGCAAGATATTTCCTGTCCAGAGCCAGTCAACGAGCAGCTACCACTTGAGATCAGCGAGCCTACCTCAGTTGTCCACTCACCCGTGCTTATCAAATATATTCAATCACATGTGAGAAACTCAGTAGCAGAGGAGGCTGACTGTCACCAATTTTCCAAAATTCGCCACTCATTCTATGACCCTGTCGGCGAATACATGGAGTGGCATGTCCTTTATGCCTGGGAGCCACCCTATTCCATATCAACTTCACCCTGTGAGGAGAAGTTGAAGAGTGTAGCCGTTCTGCTGTCACGGTTACATTATCTGCTAGTGATCATCAACAGAAGGAAGGAGCTTCTATTTAGGAAGTTGCTTGGATGGCTATGGCGGAAGTTTGCTTTCACCTAGCCCCATGTAAAATATTTTATTAGAATTAGGAGTGTATATAAATAAGCTCTTTCGAGCATGTATTTTCTTTTGTTTCGATTTACTTTTCGGCCTGTATTTCCAGCAGCAAGAGGTTTTGAGCTTGACTCCATAGCCCAACAACAAGGCACTGAAGCTGCAGAAGGAGTTCTTAGAGCATCGCAAGGACGGTTCTATCCCCCATGGAGCCTAATGTTAGTAACATTTCTTATCGTCAGCATCGGGATACACAGGTCTGCAGGTTGCCCAGGGAGCGCCCAAGCGCAGCGCGTAAAAGAAGTCATTTTCGGACTTAAATCAAGCGAGTGGGCATTTCATTCTTCAATGAAAAGGATTCAACAACAGAGCAGAACAACAATTGATGGGTAATTGCAAATTAATCAAGTCTCGACAGGTATAACGTTTAAGTTTTAAGGAATTCAATGGTCGGAATCCTTCGGGAGGCACTCGCAAAGTTACGAGCGTCGTTGATCGCGATTGGTACAAGCGCAGCAGTCATTTCGCAAGCTCGGGGTTTGTGAGTTTGAAGGGCGAACCATATCCCTTTGGTTGCGCGAAGCGCCGAGTTACGAAAGGTGCCCGGAGGAGGTCAGCCTTTGCTGACCATCGCGCCTCGGGACTTCGCGAGGAAAGAATGCTTAAGTTCGATACTTCAACTCGCGAAGCCGCGAGTTGCGAGAGGTTAAAGTTGGGCCCACGGCAGCGCCAGGTGAATTTAGGAACGTCAGATTTGAAAGACACGTGGTGCTAAATTGGGTCGTCTCGGCTTTTCGCCCGTCGCAACTCCAAAATGCCAAAGGCAACGCTGTTATGTCCCGATACACGAAATAGCAAGAGCATTCAGGACCTGGGGCCCACTGCAGCGCCGGATAAGTTTGGGGCCGTTGGATTTGAGGGACACCTGGCGACGAGTAGAGCCATCTCGGCGCCTCGCCCATCGCGACTCCAACATGCTAAAAACAGTTTCGTTATTTTCCGAGGTGCGAAGTGTCGAGAGAATCTCAGGCCCGGGTCCACGGCATCGCTAGGAGAAGTAGGAGCTGTCAGATCTAGGGGAACTCGTGGCGCCAGATTAAGCCTTCTCGGCGCCTCGCTCCTCACAATTAGATGAAGCAAAGATTTGCTCCTTCCACTCGCGAACGCCGAAAAGCGCCATGGGAATAGGCGCGTGGTCACAGCTCATGGGCACTTGGAAAAGGAAGGAGCCACGTAAAGGAGGTCGAAGCGCCGAATGCAGTTACAGAGGGGATTGTCACTCCAAGCGCCACCGGATCCGATCTCCATGTTGTTTCTTGCCTAGAGTAAATGACGATAGGAGGGGTAGGTGAAACCTCTCCTCATACATTGAGTGAGGGAATGGAGGCTCTGGCAAGCTGTCTGCCCGAGGCAGTCCCGTGTATCGATTTTCTCAAAAGAGCCATGCCAAAGTCTTCAGCTCAACAGAGAAGCCCGCACACGCTATCCGAACACTTATTAGCTCAGCTACCCTCCCTGCAGGAGCCATGCCTGGTTAATATGGCATTTAAAGATAGACATTGGTACGAGTTTGACTGAGGGGACACCCGGGTTTGAGTGTATGTATGCGCCTCTGTGAGAGGAAGTTTCCTGAGTATATAGACTGAGTTTTTGTATTTTGTAAGCATCGATGGTTGAGCAGAGCTCCCGGGTTGTAAAGTTTTTATGAAGAATTGTTCTTTGATTTTCCTGGACTCTTGAGACTTCTTGCCCGATGAATGTCAGTTTCCTTTCATATCTTTGTTTATATTGTATTAGAGCATCTCGGAATTGGAGGATCCAGTCAAGTATGATTGTCATAGGATGATGTAGGTTGGATCACTGTGATAGTCATTCTATTCTAATCAGCTTCTGTGAACTTCTCCTCGCTGAGCGACTTGGAATTGGAGGATCCAGTCAAGTTTCCCCCTCAGTTTCCCGAAGCCCTGAACCAGGAGGATCTTGCGTTTAGAGTTTTTCCCCATGAGCCACTGAAAGGCATGCTGCCCGAGGTCGTTTGTTCATTCTCCTCTCAAGTCTTCCACCTTTTCACCTTTTATTCAACTCACTGACTGAAGTTGGGTCAAGACCTCTTTTGTTCCTCGTCTATCAGACGCAGTTCCCATTTTGAAGCCACACCCGTTCGAGTCTCCACCCATTTGATCACCCATCTATTAAACCGTGACATAAAAACTGATGGGCGTTGGGCTATGCTCCTGCAAGCAATCCAGGAGTGACTTCCAGCGCTAACACTTTCCCCCACTCAAAATTTTTCTTGCCACCACCCTTGGTCATGTGGCTGAGGGCCCATGCAATATGGGAGAATCCCAACATGAATCGTCTGTAGAATTTGGCCAGTCCCAAGAAGCTTCGAAGCTCGGTTAGTGTGGTCAGGGCTGGCCAGTCACAGATGACTTGGATCTTAGCTGGATCAACATGTACCCCATGCTCATCAATAATGTAGCCCAAGTATTGGACCCTGTTCATGCCAAAGGAGCATTTTTCCAGGTTGGCATATAGCTTGTGTTGTCGCAAGGTGCTCAAAACCTGTTGAATATGCCATTTGTGCTCCTCCCAAGTTCTTCTGAAGATGAGGATGTCATCCAAATAAACCACCATAAAAGAGTTGGTGAATGGTCTTAATACATTATCCATCAACCTCGTGAAAGTGGTTGGTGCATTTGTTAAGCCAAAGGGTATGACCAACCATTCAAAGAGACCTTCTTTAGATTTTAAGGTTGTCTTCCATACATCAGTTGGTTCAATGGGAACTTGGTGGTAGCCAGACTTTAGGTCAATCTTGTCGAATAACTTTGCCCCCTTTGAGTTGGTCAAGAAGGTCATCAATCCTGGGAATTGGGTACCGGTTCCTGACTTTGATTTTGTTTAATGCTATGTAATCAATGCAGAGTCACCAGGTCCATCCTTCTTCTGTACCAGTACAATCGGGCTCCCACAAGGGGAGGAGTTGGGTCTGATGTGCCCCTTTTGAAGGAGCTCTTGGATCTGACGCTTGATTTCGTCATTTTCCATCAACGAGTGACGATAGATTGGTCCATTAGGCAAAGGTGCACCAGGAGTCAGATCAATTGGATGTTTGACTTGGCAGTGCGTCGGTACCATGGTGGGTGAGGAGAAGATGTCTCTGTACTATTATACGATCTTGTCCACTTGCTTCTGCTGCAAAGAGAAGCTATGTGTAGAGGCCACGGATGGGGCGGTGACCTTCTGCTTAATGTGAGCGTGGATCACAAAGAAGACAAACTTCCAGGTCTGTGAAATGACCTTACTTCATTGCTTAGCAGAGATTAAAGAAATAGCGGTAGGCGTCCCTACCTCTGGTATCTTGTACAATTGTCTACCCAAAGTAATAATAACATTGCGGGGTCTAGACTCATACACAGCATGACGCTTCCACAAATATGGTTGTCCTAATAAACTATGTTAATTTTAAGGTAACTTAATAAAAGAAAAAGTTATTACATAACATTAATTTGAAGAATATAGATAACATTTTAATGATATAACCTTTTTATAGGAATTAGGATGTAACTAAAACATAATAAAATCAAAATAGTAAAAAACAAAAAGGTTTATACACATTAAACTAGTTATTGAGTAAAACATATATACATGTAAAATAGTCATGAATTTGTTTATTTTCCCTTTTTAAGTTAGGATGTAAAAATAATAAAATTAAAATAGTAAAATAAATAAAGTTTATGTACACTAATTAGCTAGTAAATAAAACTTTATGAACACGATTGTTTACAAAATAAATACATTTAGTTTGTCTTTTTAAGATTTCATCCAACCTTTTTTTTTTCTTTTTCTTTTTTCTGAAATCAAAGTGTTAAATAAATAAAGAAGAGGAAAACTAAGGACTTTAAAGAAAAATCAAGGAGATATTCTAGAGTGAGGAAGAACTGATTTTCATTAAAAAAGCTTCCCATACAAAATCATAAATATCCAAAATCTAAAAGTTTCTGCGTAGACTAGGGCCAAGTATATGGTCTTTAGCCCTTCTAGACGCAACATACAATAGAAAGACCAAGCATGAAAAGGAAAAAGAAAGCCAAGTCGGAAGTGGAATAGAGAAATGGTGGTGAATCGCAAAGAGGAAACCTGCATACATAAACCGATTAGCACCGAATACAATCGAGCCTAAATACAACATCTGACAAGTAAACCTTTACCTTGTGAAGGCCAGCAAGATCATCCTCGCTTATCGCTTTCACTGCTTTGCAAAACCCGCTGCTGCCGACGATTCTGTCAATCTCTGTTGAATATGTAAGAAAAGGATGAAATGAGACAGTCCTCACAACACTCTCGACATACTATTCTTTGAAATTTCTACCAAAGTTCTCTCTCTGATTTTTTTCTAACAATATCTCCTTCAGAAAATTTATGTCTTCATAAAAAAATTCTCCTTCCTTAAATGGCTGCGCGCTGCTTCTTTTATCTCCTTTGGTGGACCGTTCGAGTGGTTATGGCAGTTTTAAAGTAACTGGCTGGAGGTATGGGCCCGAATCGCCTAGGTTCTTTCCGTTTGTAAAATTCTTTCCCTGATTCGCATAGCAGCTATAACATTGAACGATATATCGACCTTGGTGTTCCTTTTCTCAACATGTGTCGTCCAGATCTCTTTCAAAGCAAACCATCTCATGCTCCAATGTCACCTTTGGAATTGGCTCTTATTGTCTATTAAATCTTTCGTTTTCTTTCCTACTGCTAATCGAATCCAACATATTCTTCAGTTGTTATACTTATTTCAAAGCATATATGTGTGTGACTTACCTTGCCATGGCACAACAACTCGACTTTTGGCATTTTTAGTGATTTAGAGAACTCAGCCGGAGTAGTTTTGTATTAATTCTCGGAGGAGGAAAAACAAAGCTTGGATTCAATAGTTTCCCAACATGTGCAAAAAACTATTCTTGGAACGAGTATGGCTTTCATCCCTGGAATATCAATATCGAACACTTTACCCAAAACACCATTATTTCTAGTTGGTATGCCTTCCTCGAAGCGATCAGATTCATCGATTTCCCCCCACTATAGTTCAATCAAGTGCCTCACTGGCCATAGCACCCAAAACTGCAAAGACATTTGCAGAGCTTGCAAACTTGTGAAAATCTCAATGGATTAACTCGATACAATTTTCTCCTATAGTATTGGCGAATTCATGGTGTAACATCATTTTTCGAGGCCCCTTTCTTTTTAACAGTCTTGATTAAATTTGAGAAAATTATAGGATCGTTGTATCGCCTACAAGGACCTTCAAAGTGCAACTTTGTTGCTTGATAAGTTGGATTTATATACAGAGAGATATTTCATTTAGTTTCATTTCTCAAGCAACCCCATTTTTTATCCTGTTAAAGATGTTTCTACAACTACTTGGGGAATTTTCTTCACATAATCAGTCTGGAGAATTTGATCTAAATGTTCTTCACCACAATTAAGCACATCCCATAGCATGTCTTCAATAAGCAACACAGATGTTCTTCTTTGAAGTAGGTCAGAAACTGGATCATTGTCACCCGTATTTTCACTGTATGACCTATGAGATATGAAATTTGATAAAAATATGCAAGGGCTTTCTCACCAGTGGAATCTATTAAGTCTCTAGAAGGAATGCCAGTCTGTGTGGTGATATACTGAGGCATAAGGCCACGTCTCTTTGTGGTTGTGTCACTTTGAAGACTACCAACTTTAGGAGAACCATTGTCATAATAAGCTCCACTTGTAGAGATACTAGTTCCTTCCCTATGGACAACCTCAATCCTTTATGAAGCAAGTTTGGTTTAATAACCTGGGGTGTCTGCATTTCCCAAAGTGTCTGCCAATTAAATGTCCTCGTCACAAAATTGTCATTACTTGCCTCTTTGATAGTAGCCTTGACAGGAACTCCAAGCATTGTTGCACCATGAACCCATGCATCTTTCAAGACCTTTTTCACGTTTCCCAATAAAACAAGAGGGCATGTTGAATCATGCACACACACAAGCTCCATCGTTTGATCAACTTCCTGAAGCCCATTAAACATTGAATCTTGTCTCTCTTTGCCTGGGGATGCAAACTTAAGATATACCGTCACATTATTCCTAGCTTCTTCGAATATATATCTGTATGAAGAATCACACACAACCACGATTTCCTTCACTTTAGACATGAGGGAGAAAATGTGGAAACTATAGAGTGCAATAGGCTGCCCTAATAATGGAAGATATTGTTTGGGCATGTTTTCCCCCATCCGCTTTCCTTTCCCTCCAGCTAGCAGAATAACAGAGATGCTTTTCTTTGGAACTAGCTCATTAGCCCGAGAAGATATATCATCAATGTCCTTGTCTAAAACAACCCTCGCCCTTAATCGTGACTTGGACTCCACCACATGAACATGACAATCACCATGACCACGCCCTCCTTCCTTACAGGGTAATTGGTCAATCCTACAAATAATTGCGCTGGGCTTTTTAAAGGCAATGATTATATAGTATGTTCTAAAGATTTCCTGGAAGATTTTACCTTGAGAATTGTAGGCCTAATGAATGGTGCACTTGTGCATTATGATGCAGAACACCATCTGCATTGATTTACCACATTGCTAAAGAAGTAACCATAAGAGCCAAAATTAGAGATTAAGAACCCGTGTTAGCCTCTCAACTACCCAATAGAATAATATTATATATATTTCTTCCTTTTACTTATGAAATGGTATGAGGAAACATCCAAGTCATCATTTAAAGGAATTTTTGGTATAACTTCAATATTTTGGACAAGACATGGGATTAAGGGAGAATGTAGATATGGTCATGAAACAATATTTAAATCATAACCAAAAGGAAACTTTATATTTCCCTTATGGTGTAGTTAAATATTGGAGGAATATGAGTACATCTTTCTTGAAAAGAGAATCATGAGAACATAAAGAAGTAATATGAAGGGTTTATCACTTGAATTTAGATAATTGGTCCACTTTTTAAAAAAAGCTCATAGTAATAAGGTATATGAGAAATGGGAAATGAGAGCTAATGTTTTTATAGTTCTTTAGCTTCAAATAACTTTAACCAAACATCATATCATCTTCGTTGAATGATAGTAATAAACCTGTGTTAATCTGAGATCCCGTAACCTGTGTGACTTTAAAAGTAACCAACGACCATCATTGTTGATAGCTAACATTATTCTTTAATGACATCTTCTTTAAATGTGTAGCGGCAACTCAGCGGGAGCATGCGAGACTTTGCGCAAGCAAGAACAATGCGCCAATATTTAACGAGAAAGAACAATGCGCCAATAGATATGGTCGTGAAACAATATTTAAATCATAACCAAAAGGAAACTTTATATTTCCCTTATGGTGTAGTTAAATATTGGAGGAATATGAGTACATCTTTCTTGAAAAGAGAATCATGAGAACATAAAGAAGTAAAAGGGTTTATCACTTGAATTTAGATAATTGGTCCACTTTTTTAAAAAAGGTCATAGTAATAAGGTATATGAGAAATGGGAAATGAGAGCTAATGTTTTTATAGTTCTATAGCTTCAAATTACTTTAACCAAACATCATATCATCTTCGTTGAATGATAGTAATAAACCTATGTCAATCCGAGATCCTGTAACCTGTGTGACTTTAAAAGTAACCAACGACCATCATTGTTGATAGCTAACATTATTCTTTAATGACATCTTCTTTAAATGTGTAGCGGCAACTCAGCGGGAGCATGCGAGACTTTGCGCAAGCAAGAACAATGCACCAATATTTAACGAGAAAAAGCAAAACTTTGCGCAAGTAGTGTGATTGGAGAGGGAGCATGGCAACGCTTTGTCGGCTAAGTCCTGTTGACAAAAATCATCGTCAACAATTGTCAACCAACAAATGTGTGTGGCATGCAATTTTCAAACAATAACTTACGATCATTGATTCTCAGGAAGAAAGGGAAAGGGAAGGGTAACGACAGGATTGAGGGTGACTTGATGTGGAATAAGAAGAGGCCAATAAGGTCAAGTGAACCAGGTTATACAACAAGGGGAGACACGATGGAGGTCAAGGGATTCATGGATCGGGACTTTGTGGAATAACTCCTGGAAAGTGGTAAGTATGAGGGGGTTTGGTCCTATTGTATAACCCGAAGGGACGAGTGTTTAGATATTGACAAGATGAATACAATGCTAGAAAACTATCGTGGATGTGCGTTGAGGGGAAGACCCAAGTTTAACATTGAGCATCCACAACGTGTATTCTAGAGGCATCTCAAAATGAAGGGGTTGGATAAAGGGAAAGAAGGCATATGGGATAGGATTGACGAATGTGACGAGCGAGGATGTCCCGCATAGCAAGCGAATGGTAGACAAGCAAGGAATTATGACAAAGGAAGGCAACTTGGTTCACCTGCAAGTCTGTTGTCCACCAAAACACATTTGGTCAATCAGTTAAAAATATACAGATAACCTACCTTTTAATATCACCAATCATTGCTCCATCACTTTTGACCATCAAAAAGGGAAAAAAGAAAAAGAAAGTGAAATAAATAAAAGCGAGAAAATAAACTGAGTAAATGTGAAATCAACCCAAAACTAATCTAGCCCTTCCCGATTTTTTTTTTTCATTATTATTATTATTTTGGTTTATTTATTTACAGAGGAAAGAAACCATTAGCTTGGACTCATGTCCGATGAAATTTAGCGTAAAGGAATGTGTCACCTTATTTGCATGCGGGCCTTATGAGTTTAACAAATTTGTGCGTGGAGGGACTACAAAAATGCCAATCAACAGATGTGTGTTGTGCGAGGAAATGATTAATCAATACCCAAAAGAAACGACCACCAACCTCCAAGACATGCCAACCAACAGATGTGTTGTCAGTAATGATGAAGGTATTGACTAAATTAGATTTAGGGTTTGTACCTTCGAGGGATGATCCATGAATTCATCAAATAAATTATTATCATCTCTGGGGACCTTTCAATCAGGAACATGGTTATCATGATCATGACAAGGATTAAAAAACATAGGAATGTCCCTGCAATAGTCACTATCATCGAAATAAAATTTGCACCTAGGAAGGACATGCTCGATGGTGTCAAGTTCTTTAATCTATTTTGATTGAAACAAAGGATTAGCAACAATTTTATACAAGTTAAGATCTTGATTGAACTCATAGATATCTTCAAAAATAAATTCCTCCCATGAATTACTAAAGTCATTATGATCCTCATCAATTTGTATTGACCAGTCATAAGCACCATCATCGAATACAAATGTATCATAATTTGGTTTGACATAGTTAGAATTGATTTCTTCATTTGCATAATCAACATTTCCATCGTATGCGCGCGTATAAGAAGCTGAAAGATGATTTTGGGGTTGAGTTTCTTTACGAGGTTTAAGAAGGGTGTGAGAGGTGGATTGGTCATCAAGCATCATGATATAATCATGATCCTCTTCATGTCCACGCTCTTGACCACAAGAAGTGAATTCAACATAAATAGGCCCTAAGAGAGAGGGCTCTAGAGAGATATTCCCAACATGATTTGAAGATTGAGATTCGATAAGGAACAAGCGATCTTGTAAGCTCTTAATGACGGGGATTAAAGAATACAACTCTTTGTGTGAATCATAAACGCCAAAGGAGTAACCAGTTCTATGAATTTTTTCTTCGAAGTCGAGGCAAGTGGATAGCGTTAGCTCTAGGTTTTGAACGTTCTTTTCTTCCAATTGCCATCGGTAAAGAGGAGGTAGAAGTTCGTAGAACTGCAATAGGGCAGCCAAGTTGGTAGGGCGAATGGGAGTAGGAATTAAATTGTATAACTTCATGAATTGAAGATTAAAATTAAGAATGCTCTCATTATCCTTTATGCGTAATTGATTAAACCTCTTAAGATGTTCGTAAGGATTATCCAAATGCCTAAAGATAGAGGTAAACCGATAAGAAAGTTCAAACCAAGTAGAGCTGCATCCATCAGGAAGGCTGGCAAATAAGGAGGTGACATCACCTTGAAGGGAATTCATAAACAGTAGCATACAACTATCATTATGGTCGCCAAAAATATGTTGACGCCGAGGGACTAGAGAGTCTCCAACATCAATATTTTCAACCTCTCGCGGGGCTAGGCGAGAAGAGACGAGAATGTTACCCTAGGCTTTAATTCCCGAACAAGAAAGTGCATTGAACTCTAGGCCAAATTTACCCTAACCTATAGTCCAAGCATGAATTCCTTTGCCTTGTAATTTAACCTTTTAACAATATTTAATTTTTATACGGTTTTATGATTTTTATGCTATTTACAATTTTAATAACTTCTATGTGGAGTTTATACATTTGTAGTGACAAAATTAAATTTAATAAAGAAAATGCACCAAAAAAAAATAGAAAGGCAATGCTTTTGTTTTTATTTTAGCAAAAAAAATAAAAAAATAAAACAAAATTAACTAAAAGCTAAAGAAGCTAATAAACTATGTTAGTTTTAAGGTAACTTAATTAAAAAAAAAGTTTTTACATAACATTATTCTCAAGAATATAGATAAAATTTTAATGATATAACATTTTTATATTTTCATTTAAGAGTTAGGATGTAACTAAAACATAATAAAATCAAAATAGTAAAAAGCAAAAAGGTTTATACACATTAAACTATTTAATGAGTAAAACATATATACATATAACATAGTCATGAATTTGTTTATTTTCCCTTTTAAGTGAGGATGTAAAAATAATAAAATTAAAATAGTAAAATAAACAAAGTTTATGTATACTAATTAGCTAGTAAATAAAACTTTATGAACATGATTGTTTACAAAATAAATACATTTAGTATGTCTTTTTAATATTTTATCCAACCCTTTTTTATTTTTTATTTTTATTATTTTTTTTTTTAATTTTTTTTTTTTTCTGAAATCAAAGTGTTAAATAAATAAAGAAGAGGAAAATTAAGGACTTTAAAGAAAAATCAAGGAGATATTGCAGAGTAAGGAAGAACTGATTTTCATTAAAAAAACTTTCCATACAAAATCATAAATCTCCAAAATCTGCAAGTCTCTGAGTAGACTAGGGCCAGGTATATGGTCTTTGGCCCTTCTAGGTGCAACATACAATAGAAAGACCAAGCATGAAAAGAAAAAATAAAGCTAAGCCAGAAGTGGAATAGAGCAATGTGGCGAATCGCAAAGAGGAAAACTCCATACAGAAACCGATTAGCACCTAATACAATCGAGCCTAAATACAACAACTAACAAGTACACCTTTACCTTGTGAAGGCCAACAAGCTCATCCTCGCTTATCCCTTTTGTTGCTTGCAAAACCCCTTGCTGCCAACGATTCCGTCAATATCTACTAGAGATGTAAGAAAAGGATGAAATGAGACAGTCCTCACAACACTCTCAGCATACAATTCTTTGAAATTTCTGCCAAAGTTCTCTCTCTGGTTTTTTTTCTAACAATATCTCCTTCAGAAAATTTTTGTCTTCATAAAAAATTTATCCTTCCTTAAATGGTTGTGTGATGTTTCTTTTATCTCCTTTGGTGGACCGTTCGAGTGGTTATGGCAGTTTTAAAGTAACTGGCTGGAGGTACGGGCCCGAACCGCCTGGTCTCTTTTCGTTTGTAAAATTCTTTCCCTAATTCGCATAGCAACTATAACATTGAACAATATATCAACCTTGGTATTCCTTTTCTCGACATGGGTCCTCCAGATCTCTTGCAAAGCCAATTGTCTCATGCTCCAATGTCACCTTTGGAATTGGCTCTTATTGTTTATTAAATCTTTTTTTTTTTTCTTACTGCTAATCGACTCCAACATATTCTTCAACTGTTATACTTATTTCAAAGCATATCTATGTGCGACTTACTTTGCCATGGCGCAGCAACTCGACTTTTGGCGTTTTTAGTGATTTAGAGAACTCGGCCGCAGTGGTGTTGTATTAATTCTCGTAGGAGGAAAAACAAAGCTTGGATTCAATAGCTGCCCCTCATGTGCAGAAAACTATTCTTGGAACGAGTATGCCTTTCGTCTCTGGAATATCAATATCGAACACTTTACCTAGAACTCCATTATTTCTAGTTGGTATGCCTTCCTCGAAGTGGTCGGATTCATCAATTTCCCCCCACTGTAGTTCAATCAAGTGCCTCGCTAGCCATAGTACCCAAAACTGCAAAGACATTTGCAGAGCTTGCAAACTTGTGAAAATCTCAATGGATAAACTAGATAAGATTTTCTCCTACAGTATTGGCGAATTCATGGCGTAGCATCATTTTTCGGGGCCCCTTTCTTTTTAACAGTCTTGATTAAATTTGAGAAAATTATAGGTTCGTCGTATTGCCTACAAGGACCTTCAAAGTGCAGCTTTGTTGCTTGATAAGTTGGATTTATATAGAGAGAGAGATTTCATTTAGTTTCATTTCTCAAGCAACCCCATTTTTTTATCCTGTTAATGTTGTCCACTTTTTAAAAAAAATGTCATAGTAATAAGGTATATGAGAAATGGGAAATGAGAGCTAAATTTGTGATAGTTCCATAGCTTCAAATAACTTTAACCAAACATCATATCATCTTCATCGAATGATAGTAATAAACTTGTGTCAATCTGAGATCCTGTAACTCGTGTGACTTTAAAAGTAACCAACGACCATCATTGTTGATAGCTAACATTATTCTTTAATGACATCTTCTTTAAATGTGTAGCAACAACTCAGCAGGAGCATTCGAGACTTTGCGCAAGCAAGAACAATGCGCCAATATTTAACGAGAAAAAGCAAAACTTTGCACGAGCAGTGACTGGAGAGGGAGCCTGGCAATGCTTTGTCGGCCAAGTCCTATTGACAAAAATCGTCGTCAACATGGGCCTCCTTCCATCGACTTCAGCTCATCTATTATGGAATCGAGATCTAGAGTCATAATGAGTACTTAGATGCTTGCAGTCATGAGTGGCAGGTTCTCCCCCATCAAAAGTTGGGAATAAATTATTGTCTCTTGATTGATGGATTGTTCAAGTGTTCGACATCAACACCCTTATTCACACTTGTTGAATGTACTTGGTGCCTTGACACCTACTTTCATTATCGGTGGGTTGTCTCGCGTTTGTTAACTGTATACCTCAATGACCGGTAATCAAACAAAGTCTCATTATGTTTGACTTCAACTCCTTTATTCACATGATGTAGATTTGCACCTTCAACGGATAGTGTAGAAGACGTATAGTTCATAGTAGCAGGATCACACATCTGATGTTGTCTTTCATCGAACCAGTACCTATGTAACTTCAGTGATCATGGAAGATCATATTGTACTCCATGTTATACAAATATCTTCAATTGATTTTGAGAATGGACTCCACTATGTCTTGTTCGTGACTATGAAATCCTATGGCATATGCCTACTTTATATTGCCTATTCATGTCCATGAACAATTATTTGTTATATATCCACATGGATCTGCAGTGTAATCCAGATTGGCATCCATGTGTACATAGTCAATATGAATTGTAATATTCTGACGAGTAACTGGTTTTTCCAGCTTGGTTCTTATTACTCCACTTATGGGAATTATAATGTATTTTGACCATTGTGATTACTCCTCTTACCTCACACATTGGGGGCATTTGTTATAGAAATGTTTTCCACGCTCCATGCATCTTGCTTTGATGGCCTTCTGTTTCCCTCTGCAGACTCAGTTTCCCCTTTTTGTTCATTCCAAAGTTAAAAATTTAAATTTTTGCACATATACGTGGGCCACAGTTAGACAACTTGTGTATATGTAGGTTGCTCCATTACAGCTAGCGTACATCGGGTTTTGTACTGAAAACTTAAAAATATTTCAGGTTTCCACGCCATGTCACGAGATCCATGATCCTTGACCTTCCATATACTGGAAACGCTCTGAATCGACCCTTAAATTCCATTTGGAGTCTAAAAATTGAGCCATGTACAAGCCTTGAACACACATCATTGAGAGTAAAGACACTCTAGAGAAATTTCACTTCGTATTGAGTTTGCATCCCTTTGTTCTTGAAAGTCTGAACTTCTTGTGTTCAACCCACAAGCTCTTCCTATCTTGTGAAGGAGAAACTCAAATGCTCCTACTACTTGTGGGATTGCCTTTGTGGAGAATTGAACTGATGAAGGCCCAGCTGGAGGGACTTAGTTTCTTGGTTTTGATATATGTCGTTGCAGAAGTTTGTCACCTATGTACTTTTGTTGATTACATTAATAGAAATACTCTTTTCTCATCCAATTATATGTTGCAAATATTTGTATTACTTTCCATAGGCATATTTGTTATACATGTTAATGGATTATGCTAGTTTATATGCTAACATTCTATATAATTTCTATTGCTTGTATATCTTGATTGTTGAGGAAAACTTGCATGCATCAAGCTTTTGGTCATGAGCTCAGTTGTGGTCTTCTTCGTACATACGGACGAGGTAGGATTTTAGCCTTCTCTTGTTAGCATTTACTTTTATCTAGCATACTTGAGTTTAGAGTTGATTTTTGGGTGTTGTTTAGTCTATTGTGGTTTACCCCTTGCCATAGATATTTTCCTCGTAACAAACACCCATATGTGGGGATGGATCGGAGAGGATGTCAAAACATCCTATATATAATAGTTGAGCCACTAGATCAGAGAGATAATGTTGTCATTATGTTTTGATAAATATAGTTGCATATTTTATGTCTTATTTAATGCACATGTAATCTATTGTAACATTTTTTTTTCAATTGTCTTATTATTATTATCTATAATTTTGTAAATATTGGCACATATGTTGGGGATGAGCCTCCCCGATAGGATGAGGAGATGGAGGAGGCAGAGGACCAACCTGCATTACATAAACCCTACATGCTATGCAAGATGGATCGGAGAGTCCGGATAGAGGTGGCGGATCACCTATGTTGTGTGATGATTAGTCATGGAGTGGTACCCGCATTGGTTAAAGACATTTTACATCTACCATATCTCTCTATGATATGAACGACTTTGACTCGTGACATAACATTTTTTATGCACATATTGTTGTTGTCGTCAACATCATCGAGATGTTGAGGGATCATGCTAATGATTCTACTTTATTTGGCTCATAACTAGACCCATCCTTATCCTCTACTCCACCACATGGTCCTCCTCCTCCTCCTCCCGCTTCTCCTCCACACGAGTCTGCACCATTCATCGATCCTACTGCTTACCCTCCACATGTGTCTGCACCATCCATAGTCAATCCCCCTCTCCTCCTCCTCCCCCTCCACTCGTGTCTGGTCCATCCACGTTCAATCCTCCTCCTTCGCCGCCTCCACATGTGTTCGCTCCAACCACGTCCAATCCTACTCCTCCTCCCCCTCCACGCGTGTCTACACCATCCATCTATCCTGCTACTTCTCCTCCATGTGCATCACCATCCACTAATCCTCCTCCTCCTCCACCACGTGTGTCACCATCCATCGATCTTTGTCTTTCTCCTCCACATGTGTCTTCATCCATAGATCCTCCTCCTCCTCCACATGTATCATAAGTTTTTGATGCTTTGGACACTATGTACACATCACGTACTTTTGCATAGGTCAATCTTGACAAAGAAACATTTGATAGTCTACTTTTGTCGACATTTCTTTCTGACACAGGTATTGATAGAGCCTCGACCTCTAGTAGCAAAGACACTAATGCATCTGGCTCTGGTGTTGGACCTAGCTAGTAGTGGTACTAGTTAACATGTATATTGACTGTGGTATATTTGACTTGAGATGATATGACATGTTTATTGCAGATTTTGTTGAGATGTATGTTTGACATGTATATCGCTCATGTATATTATGTTTTTCATATAATGTTGTGGTTGTTGTTTGATTTGTAAAATGTATTATGAGTATGCTAATGATTAACATTATTAATGATTTATCTGTT
>JASDQU010204303.1:0-11993 GCA_032191745.1 Picea mariana
TGTTGTCTGATTTTTCCTTTCAGCCACTCCATTCTGTTGTGGAGTATACCTGGTTGTTGTTTGCATGATAATGCCATGTGATTTGTAGAAATTTGCAAATTCTCTGGAGTTGTATTCTCCTCCTCCATCTGATCTGAGTGCTTTGATATATTTGTCACTCTGTTTTTCAGCTTCTTCCTTGAATTCTTTGAATTTTGTAAATGTTTCAGACTTGTGTGTGAGAAAATAGATCCATATTTTTCTGTTGAAATCATCAATAAACGTTAGAAAGTAAAAACTACCACCTATTGACTCTGCTTGCATTGGTCCACATAGGTCAGTGTGAACAAGTTCAAGATGTTGTTTGGCTTGATTTAATGACTGTGGAAAACTAGTTCTCTTATGTTTTTCAAGAATGCAAGACTCACATGGGGGAATTTGCTCTTTAAAGATAGGTAGACCTTTGACCATGGAGTTCTTCTGAAGAAGATTTAGACTCTGAAATGGTAGATGTCCAAATATTGTATGCCAAACCATTGTTTCATTCAGGGTTGATGCATTCTGTGCATATGGGTGACTCAGATTTGCAGTTCTGAGGGTAAGGGAAAACATCCTATTGGTAGTCATATGGATTTCAGAAATCAATTTTCTGCTGGGGTATTTGTCATATATTTTGCAAGATGCTCCCTCAGAAAGTACCTTATAGCCATGTTCAATGAGTTGTCCTACACTTAGAAAATTATGTTTCAAATCTGGTACATGATAGAAATTGTTTATGTCTTTCTTAACATTTTGTTTAGTAAGAATAGGTACAGTTCCTTTTCCTTGAACTTTGAATAAATAATCATTTCCAAGTGTAATATCAGATGAGATTGAAGAATCAATGCATGAAAGTAATTCTTTGTTACCTGTCATGTGATTGTTGCATCCACTGTCCAGCAACCAGAGATCTTTAGGTTGTTCTTCAGTCTTGTGGCATGAGAGAAACATACCTCTTGAGTTGTCTCCCATATGATTTGACACATGTGCTCTGCCTTAGAGCTGATCTGCTTGCTTCTTCCTACATTCAGATTCATAGTGCCCATACTTTTTGCAGTAATAACATTGTATGCTTTTTTTGTCATTTGATCTTCTCCCTCTGCCTCTTTGAGGCTGGAAATTCTGTTGTTGATTTTGTTGTTGTTGTCTTTGACCTTGGAAATTTTGATTTGGATATTGTTGTCTCTTACCTCCACTGGAGTGAGAGTTATTTTGATTGCTCCCTCTTCCTTGGTAACCTCTGCTTCTTCCTCTGCCTCTCCCTCTGCTGAAGGAGAATTGAGTTTTGAAAGCATTGGAGATTGACTCATTTGTAAGATGTAGTCTGGTCTCATGTGTCACCAGAGAACCAATTAATTCATCTGTTGAAAATCTTGACAGATCCTTGGATTCAAGGATTGCTGTGAAAACCATTTCAAATTTCTTAGGTAAACTTCTGAGGATTTTCTCAACAATTCATTGATAAGTGATGGCTTCGCCAGTCAATCTGATCTGGTTCACAATTCCCATGACTCTAGTCATGAACTGATCCACATTTTCGGACTCTGTCATCCTTAAAGTCTCGAATTGTGTCCTCAAGGTCTGCAGTTTAATTGTTTTGACCCTGTCATTTCCTTGGTAGGAAGATTTGAGGATTTCCCAGGCCTGTTTACAAGTATCAGCGCCTATGATTTTTGAGAAAATCGAATCATCCACAGAGTTCTGAATCCAGAATTTTGCTTTATTTTCTTTGTTCCTCGGTGATGTCTGAGCAATTCTCTGCGCATTTGTCATGGCAGCGAGGGCGGATGGATCTGGTTCCACATATCCAAGATCCACCGGTTCCTAGCACTCTTGTTCTTGCAAGAACGATCTCATCCGAAGAGACCAAAACTCATAATTTTTTCCAAGACGAATCGGACCCTGAGTTGGTCCTAAATTGCTAGACGACGCCATAAAAAAAATTGCAGAAAAAATAGAGGGAAATTTTGTATTTACCTCTGATCATCGATTTGTCGATTTGTCGATGGTCGAAGGGATCTTATTGGGCTTGAATTAGCCTTTGTCACAGTGCAATGTGACCACACGCCTTACTGTTAAAGCGCTACGGGATTTTCCGGCTCTTTGTCTTTCAAATCGCCGAAATGCGAAAAATTGCCTTTAGACAATTCAACGGTCCAGATCCTCTTGTGATCTAACGGCCTAGATCTTATCAGGATATCGCGAATCAGGATTTCGCAAGTTCTGATGACGAGTTCTCTTGACTCCTCGATTCCCCAATCTCCAATTTACCGATGGCGTTGTCCTTTTGGGACTTTTTCGATTGCGTTGATCTCCGCCACGCGTCCCAACAGATGGATGGTCATGATCTCTTCTCGCGATTTCGTGATTTGATAAGTTCCAGAATTCTCGTCTCCATGATCCGCGATTTTTCGAATCCCGTAATGCCGATGGACTCTGATTTTGGGAAATTTTTCGAAAGCATCGATCTCTGCCATGCATCCTCAACAGATGGACGGCTCAAATCTGCATTGGGGATTTCACTGTGGAGATGCCCGATCCCATGATTTGATGAGATGACGTCAGTTGGGCCCCACAATGGAGCTTTCCTCCTGTCAGGATTTCGGACTTCAGAGTTCTGAAGTGCTTGTGTTTCTTGTCCTCAGGATTCGCGAAATGCCGAATCTCGATGTGCCGATGGGCTCTTTCCTTTTCAGGACTTTTCCCGAGTCCTCGGATTTACGCCACGCGTCCTTAAAAGATGGACGGTCCTGATTCAACCTCAGGATATCGCGACTTGCAATGCTCCATTGACACAACTTCTCTGTCAACTTGAAACCCCAAATGCCGAAACACCGACGGTTTACTCGATGTCTGCCACGTGTCCGGTCAAATGGACGGCTGAGACTTTATCGCTATTTCGCGTATCGCAATTTCGCGAGTTGCGAAGTCCTGTTGCAATGGTATTTCAAAATAGTGAACTCTAAAATGTTGATTTAACGATGCGTTGATCTGCTGCCACCTATCCTCTGAGATGGACGGCTGTAATNTCAAAAGTTCTCCTATGCGCTCTAGAGGATTAAACCTCGTGCACTTTCTCGCTGATCCAACGGTTGTCGGTCCTTTGCGCAAGATCTGACAGCTGAAACTCTTTCGCCTTTTCCACGCTCTCCTCGTCCCTTCTAGACTGGTTTCCCGCTCTGGATCCGTTCGTAGGACAAATCTTACGGCCGCGATGGTTGTTCTTTGTGCCTAAGATGCGTTCTTTACTCCTGTGGTAGAAAGATTTTTGAATCTTTCAAAGATTTGAAAGAATTTCACGAGTTCTTCGTTTTCTGCTACAATGTTTGACATATTTGAGTGAATTTTGCAAAAAATTTAAACAATTGTGCCTTCTGCGGCAATCTTTAACAGTTTTGAATGAATTCTTTGAGTTCTTTAAACGATCTTCCGTTCTGCAGCTCTTCTGTGTCAATCTTTGACGCTTCTTGAAAAATTACAAGAATCTTTACTGTTTCTTCTTCTGCGTTCTCTTCATCCTGGATCTTTCGAGCGATGTACGCTCTGCTTCCTCTGCAAGCTTCCTACATTGATCTTTTGAACGTAAGATGTTCTGCGTCTCGTGGAAGTTTCCTGCAAGGATCTTTCGAGAGTATGTACGGACGGCTCTCCAAACCTTGTGAAAGAGGCTGTGTCGCATGCTCTCAAGATCCGTGAAGCTCTACACTATGAGGATCGTGTTGCTCTCTGGACTGTGTGAAGAGGCTTACTGCTGAAGCTATGATACCATGATAAATTGTGAAGCAAAGAGAAATGCAGAGAGAAAAAGAATAGAACAGTATATTGAAATGTATGAAGAAGTACTGAAGAAGTTGTGTAGCAGTTACAATGCAATGGGAGATGGCTGAGATAAATAGGCTCAAGCTAAACAAGAATAGAAAGTACAACTGTCCAGTACAGCTGGCAGTGTACAGTCAGACTGTTGAGGTTACATTATATTTAACACACTGCGCTGCTCGGATGATCTTCTTAGTATCAATTGCATTTTATATCTTGTTCTGCTTGAGGTAGCGAGTGGAATCAGATATTTCTTCCACTACTTCAGCGCTACACTAGGGTATTATAATATATCCATCTGTATCGATGCACGCAATCATGTGCATATGAATTAGCACAACTCATAACTGAAATCTGCTATCGATCAATCGTGTAAAAATATCTACTTTATGCGCTCTTGGATTGGAATTGGACACCTCCACTTCCCTTCCCGTTAAGTGTGGCTTTGATCTGATACGATATTGCTCTATTTTTCATAATAATTGGCCCTCCAAGGAATAAATTAATGACCTGATATATAATTTATTATTACTTCTTATAACCACTTATTTTCAGTATGTACATTTTTCCCGACTTTGGCGTTATTCCTGTATCTCATATAAGCAATTCGTTAAACCACAGTCCACAAACAAACCCACCATGGGCAAGAACCTCCTATATTCTCTTAAAATAGCAGTAGTGTAACTGTAAAATAGTAGTAGTTTAATTGTTCTATGTTTTGGCTCTTTTCTCGATATATTTTCTGTTTAATTTTGTCTCAAGTAAAATTGTTGGATTTGCATATTTGAGTGTTTACTTTTGTGTTTAATTTCGTCTTGCCTAAAATTGTTGGATTTGCATATTTGAGTGTTTACTTCACTCAGAAATGAAATTTAAATAATAGAAAATTGTGATTTCTTACAAATTTGTATTGCCAAAACTTAGAACAACTAGTCTTCTATTACAATTGTATCATACAAGAAACTAAAAACTCTCCAAAAAAATAATAGAACTTTACATGTCACTAAATTGTTGCATTTAACACATAACATGAAAGATGAGAGTGTGAAGGAGATAATATACCAAGATATCGAGTTTTAGCTAGAATGGGTAGGAGAAATAAGTGTTATGTTAAACTCATAATGAATAATTTATATATCTATCTTTTTTTTTTAAATATTATATCAAAATCATTCATACCATTTATCACATTGCATCTTTTTCATATTAAATTGTTTCCTTATAAAAATCAAATAAAAAAAAAAACTATATATCAATTTATATAATTTATATTTAATAATGTGAACCACTATCTCACTATAAAAGTTTAACCAAAATTAAAATAAATCTCTTGAAAAGAATGATGGAAGAGATTGGACAAAACTTGCTCATTTTTTTGTTTCCAACACATGTCAAGTACCACCTTCCTTCCTTAAAAGGTGCAAGTGAAAGTAAGTGAGGAAAAAACATATTTAAAATTCATGATTTACTCATATATAGGTCTTAATACAATATTTTCCATGTTGCAAACTCCCCTTGTCCAGCAAATCACCACCATAAAATCACCAATAACTTGAATTTTTGTGTCACCACCATAAAATCACCAATGACTTGAACTTTTGTGATTCATTTTTCAACTCAAATATTTGTTCCCCTAGCCTTGAACTTGAAAATATGATAATCACGTATGAATACCACCCCTCCATCCCCACAAATAAGTGAGTCCCTCTAAATTGCTTCATCAAAATAGGCACAGACCTCGCTTTCATCAATTTTTTCTAGCCTAATTGATATCTGGGATTTGTCCTTAAAATGAACTGTGAAATTATGAAAGATGCACTTACTTTGAGTTGAAAATTGGATAGGTAATATGGTCCTTTCCTTGAATATGATTGCATTTTGAGCAAACCAGATTCCCAATACTACAATTATATAAAGGGCCTTGAAACCTTTTAATTCAAATTTATATAGCTAGTTTTTCAGATGATCAACAATCACTTTTCTTGCCAACCCTCTTCAATTCCAATAATAGACTCCAACTCCTCCAAACCTAACCTACGAAAGCACAAAAGACAAGCAAGTGACATATTGTTTCTTCTTAAACCTTACACAGAGGAAATATGTCTAGTCCTTTCCTATTTCTCCTTTGATACACTTACAATGTAAGGGATTGCTCCTAATAACTAACCACATGAAGATTCTAGACTTCAAAGGAGATCTATTTTTCCAAAGTGGCTTCCACCACCATTGCACATATTCAACCCTCTCGTCTCCACAAAGGGTGATCCATAATTAGTTCTAAAGGATTCATTTTAAAACCATTAATTCAAATTATATTAACAAGCTTCACAATTTCCTATAGTTTCGTGAAAAATTGGCTTAATTAATTTAAAATAAGCATTTAAAGACTGAAATTTAAAAACCAGAATTGAAATAACACAAGCAGTACACAACATATTGATAACGGAGTTCACCCATATCGGATACATCTCTAGGTCCACTTCAATTGACAAATCGATCCATTTAGAAAGCATTGTAACTCTAACTTGAAATCATTGTCACTAATATTTTCCAAAATTTTAAATGAACAATACCTGATTGGATTGATATTTTTATCTTCACATTTAAGGCATTATTTTCTAATGTGTATGCAAACTTGATCACCAACTTGGAAGTATTGATCAACCCAATGCTTTTTATGCCTAGCCTTATACTTGGCTTGGCTCTTTTCCAATTGTTCATGTACAACTTGATGAACTAATTGGATCTTCTAGATGAATTTATTTTCTTTTTCCACATCATCACGTCCATCCATTACTGAATCTTTCCGAAGAGTGAAGTCCATAAGAGACTTAAGGAAATATCTAAAACATGTCTCAAAAGGAGCTCTCTATGTAGAAGAATGTATGGCATGATTATAGGCATGTACATAATACAAATGTTCATCCCAGGACACTTATTACAATATCCTTAAAGTAAGTGTATCACTATCCTATTGACCACTTCCATTTTTCCATCGGTCTGTGGATGAAAAGTGGTGCTCTTATAAATCTTAGTATGCATTAACTCCTACATAGTTAACCAAAATTTCCCAAGAAAGAGGGAGTCTCAATCAAATATGATGGATGTGGGGAAACCAAAATCAACCCAAACATGTTGGAAGAAAAAATGTTTAGTACCTTCTCCTGTCATTTGTTTCTTACAAGGTACCAAAACACATTTTTTTCTAAATCTATCCATAGACATAGGTAAACCCCCTACAAAATCCATAAACACCATTTCCCATGGACAAAAAGGTACAATAAGTGACATATACAAACCCAATTTAATGTTACTTAGTTTTCTAGTGGCACACATCACACATCCTTTTACATATTTGGGCATAGTTTCATAAATATGAGGCCAATAACAATAACATTGTAACTGAGCTATTGCTTTTCCTATACCAAAATGACTAGAAATGAGAGAAGTATATTCTTCTCTAATTACATGTACTCTTTCATATCATAGGATACACAATTTACTTAGATGATATAGCAATTTTTCATGTACATGATAATCTAATTCTTTCTCTTTAGTACCATCGATTAGTGTTTCATATACATCCTTAAAATTTTCATCTCTAGCATTTTATTCAATGTAACTTTCATGAGCTCAAGAACTATGTTGTAAAACAATATATGCATTAACAAAAGGTCTAGATAACACATCCACAACTTTTTTTCTATACCTTTCTTATACCTAATGACCAAATGGAATTGTTGCAAGAATCCCATCCACCAGAAATGACGTGACTATTGTAGTTTGGTTTGTGATTGGATATACTACAAAGGTTGATGATCCATATGGATGATTATCTCTTTTCCCATCAAATAATTTTTTCATTTCTTCACACTCTTAACCAAAGTATACAATTCTTTGTCATAAGTATGATAATCTCTTAGTGCACCAATGAAGGTCTCATAATGGTAACAAAATGGTTTCATCATTTGTATTAAAACTGCTCCCACGACACAATCTCTTTCATTGGTTTCAATCTCAAATGGTTGTTCTAAATCTGGCAATGCTAGAAATGGGGTTGTACTAATATTTTCTTTCAAGGTATCGAAGAATTTTTGTTGTTTACCTCTTGATTGAAAGACCTCCTTAGTGTTTGTCAAAACATTTAAAGGAGATGCAATAAAAGAATATTTAGCAATGAGCTTCCCCCAATATTGAATTTCCCCCGGGAAGATCTTAACTTCTATTGCATTATTAGGCTTCTATCTGAGCCAACTTCAACCACTTAAACACCAAATCAACCCCCATACAAACTAACCACAATATAAAATCTACTTTGGGGATTTTGGCCAACTTAACACAAAAAACTATCTATTATCCTGTAGCAGGCCCATGTAGGCTTGGTTTTGCAACCATGGATCTAATACCAACTTGTAGTGTGCCTATTACCATGAAAAAGAAAATAATTTGAGACCATGATTAAAAACACCTAGGAAGCTACAGTAACATCCATATTTTCACAAACCACATTTTCATAACACAGATTATTCTTTGAGGACACTTCCGTGCAAGTGATCCGGCTAAACATGGTACTTTATGATTATCTGATTTGGCTTATGAGTTAAAGTTTATGCTATATAATTAAATGTTGAAATTTGATATGTTAATTAAATTGATGTATATCATTGACAGACATTATGATGAGGTTTCCTGAGTGTGCAGGAAACATCACACAAAGAGGATGCTAATGGCATTGACAAAATTCCTTGGACTCTGGATTGAGTCAGGGAGTGGAATATTGACTTTGATTATGAGTACTTGATTTCTTGTGAATATGTTATGATGATAAATTTCAATTATAAATTTCATGTATAAAGAGTCATTAATATTATTTTTGTCAATGGATGCAGGGATGGTGACACTTTCTAATCCGACTCACATAAGGAGTAAAGGGATCATACACATATATCATATAGATGAGGGAAAGGTGTGGCATCATCCCTATCACATCCTACTAGCACTCCCACCGTGACCTGAACTAAAGTTTAACGACTACCTTATTCCTGAGATGTTCACGATGTTGTGAGGGAATACTTAGACAGTTTCTCACGAGGATTTTTGAGGGGCGTGTAATAAGAAGGATTCCTTATTCTTCAATAATCCCTTAGTCTCACACAAGGTCGATAGGTGGAGTATTGACTCCAAACTTCAAACAAATTTCAAATTAAGTCAAATGGCTAGTGTCACCCTTGGAGCACATAGGTACCTCTTGAAGGGAACGTCACATGTTAATCTAAAATGAAAAATAAAAAAATTGTAGCGTCAAGATAAATTAATAAAAATTTTAAAGGATTTGGAGGATAAAGGGGTCTAAGAGAAATTAGACTAATTAAAATCTAGAAAAGGGAGAATAAAAATTAAAACGTGCACAATGTGTGCAAAAAATTAATAAAAATATTTTTAATAAAAATAAATTATTTCATGAGAGAATGGGTTGTCAACATAGAGTTATAATCCTAAGTCAATCTAGACTCTAAATCCTAACTAAGAGACGAGTCATAATCAAACTCCAACTGTAATTTACTTAGGAGACACAATAAAGGAGAATATGGAGAATTAAGGGACAACTAGTAGAAAATATAGAAACTAATTCAAGAGGTGAGGAAAAATTCAAAATTTATTTAATTAAAATAAATTAAAACATGTGCAACTTGAGGGAAGTGTGACATGTATTAAGGGTGAATAATCTCTAACTTAATTTTTAAAGATTATTTAACTATGCGTGAATTGACAAGTGTCAAGACAAATGTTTCTTATAAAAAGAAGGAAGAGTAAAGAGGAAAGGACCCTATTGTTGGATGACTAAAATGTTGTAAAAATTTCATATGAATGGTTTACTTGTGTGAGTTGGGCTGCAACCTTTACAAAGAGGTGGAAACCTCTCTTTGCGAGGGAAATCTTGAGCTATAGTTTCTGAAATTATGTGTGTGACCCCTTTGCAACTCGTGGAGATAAGGAGGAAGAAGAGTACCCCTAGCATTGGCTGGGAGGTACCAGTATAGTCACTGAAATTAGAAAGCGAAGGGGACATTGCACAATTTCTCTTTCCATTTGAAGATTATCCTCACCTATCATCCATCTTGGTTACGGTATTTAATATTTGGTTATTTATTGTTCGTCAAATGATTGAATACTCTATCAAAATTATTGTTTTCAATATTGTAATATTCAGCGATGTTTCACTTGGCATTCAGGTTTAGTGAATATGTATTGGATGAGTGTCTTGATCATGATACATTGTCACTGTACAATATATATGTCCATTTTCCAGTTATTTATGTTTGAATAAATGGATATACGTAAATAGTTACAAGGAATAGATTAGTTCCAGTGTCAAAACAAAATTTTGTAGTAGTATTCTTTTCCAAATAATATTTGTGATCAGTTCGAGGAAGTTCAAATAAAAAACAACAAAGTAAATCTATCTTCTCTCTCGAAGAGAGGTATTGAATATCTTCGTCAAGTTCCGGTGTGGTTTTCTCTAAATATTGGTAAATTGTTATGAAAATAGATATCTGAAGTTTTCCACTTCCACTAAAGGTTTCCTTGGTGAATATGTCTTACCAACCAACCCTACCTTAGGGTAGCATAATCCTCAACCCAAGATTACTTAGATTCTAGTTTTTCCGTGTTGTTCCGGAGTTATAGGTGTAGCGCACTCATAATACTCATTTACAATAGTAAATCCGGTTACTACCCAATTCTTTACCCTCCTGCTTATCATTCTATGCTACTTATCCCTGTGGCTCTTTCCTACAAGATTGAGTATTTATCTTTTTTCTATTTTATTTTGGGTATATTGTTTAGTGTCTATCTCGTCAGTTTGTAATTTGGTTTTTAATAAATTTTATTGGAGGGATAAGGGGATGGCCATCAAGGTAGATCCTCCCAGAGGGGAAGCACTACTATTCATGTGGAAAAACATGTTGTTGATAGACACCAAGCATATTCCCATCAAGCCCATTGGGAAGGGCACTTATGGGATTGTGTGCTCAGCTAAAAACACATAGACCATCGAGAGAGTGGCTATTAAGAATATCGCCAATGCATTCGAAAACTGAATCGATGCCATGAGGACACTTAGGGAAATCAAGCTTCTCAGGTAGCTCGTCAATGATAACATAATTGCCTTGAAATACTTCATGAACCCTTTTTCCACGTCTAATTTCAAGGATGTTTATCGGGTTTATGATCTCATGGATACCGACCTCCATCATATCATCAAGTCTTCTCTGGACCTCACTGATGATCGCTGCGAGGCCTAAGTATTTGTTTTCTTCCAACGTGTTGCATAGAGATATGAAGCCAAGTAATCCACTATTGACTGCCATTTGTGACCTTAAGATATGTGATTTTGGTTTAGCTCGAACACACTGTGAGACAGGGAAGTTCATGACTAAATATGTTTTCACTCGATGTTTTAGGGCTCCTGAATTGCTTCTATCGTGTGATGAGTATGTTCCAACTTTTGATGTTGGGTTTGTAGGTTGTATTTTGTAGATTTGTTGGGTCGATAGCCAATTTCCCCCTGGTTAGTAGTATATCAATCAACTTAAATTTGTCATCAATATTATTGGCAGCCCAGCGGAAGATGATCTTCACTCTGTCTAGAGCCAGAAGGCCTAAACCTACATAAAAGCATTTCCTCTTTTTTCATGTGCTTCTCTGCAATGTTTATATCCTCAGGCAGATCTTACTGCATCGACCTACTAGATAAGATGCTAGTTTTTTATGCTATTTTTGATGTCATTCGTTAAACTCCCGTATCATACGTCATGTGGGTTTGAAAAATTAATGACACTTGGCGTTAAAGTTGGTGTTTGAAATTATTATTACCAATAGAAGTTTTGAAATTATCAACGCTAAAAAGAGATTATTCAGTCCATGATTTGTATCGACTTTTGGTACCTGAAATTTTGAACCTTAAATTCCGTAGATAGTCACTAATGCAAGACCATACCTTGATTATTATTGGACTCATGAAGATGCAGATTGGCACGCATAAAAGTAATGTTCATTTCAGGTCTTAAATTGTAAGTTAGAAATGAATTGATACGAGGATTTCACTTGTATGGAGAAAGCAAGACTTTAATCCACTAATATATCTGGGAAATGATATA
>JASDQU010204304.1:6127-16815 GCA_032191745.1 Picea mariana
ACAATTCTTACTATAGGAGATCTGCGTACAAAATTATCTTTCATGGCTCCATGAAAGGCGTTGAAGGTAGCTGTCGAAAGTTTAGGTCAGGGCTTTGATGTTGTTTCTGATACTTCACCCTGAATTATTAATACTGTCAAAACCTGGACATACATCTCCGACATTCTTCAGTCTGAATCGGTGAATTATACAGATGATTCCAGCGATAATGAGAAGGATGATTTGGCCACCAAATACAAAATCATCATTCAGGAAGAAATGAACAAAATAGTGGCAAGACCATGACTCCTCCCCTATTACAATATGATCAGATGGGTGCTAGACCATGTGGATATCCCGACCAGAACTATTATCAGTGAGAAAAAGGTGATGATTGGGACTTTTAGACCAGAGCATTTGCAGGCAATGTATCAGCTATCACCCACACCAAAATTTACGTACAATGATGAGTTTCTGGAAGGTTTCAAGGAGAAGGAATGCGAGCAATATGGCATAAACTTGTCCAATCTGATCAGGGATTGGATTTTGCACCCTGCAAAATTCAAGGCGAATTCTAATGGAATTTATTCAGTCTCCTCCTTAGAGCCTCCATTCAGGTATATAGCAATGATGGCCTATAGGTTGTATGGGAGGGAGGATACCACAAACTTTTTCCTCCCGTGGGTGCCTCTGATTCATACAGTTTCTAAAGGGATTTCTTTTGACTGGGCCAAATTGTTGTCGGACAGTTTAACCAGATGAATTACCGAATATTGAGCACAAAAGGCAAGTGGGAAAGCAACTTCATTTTTCATGTCTACCTACATCATGGATTCCATTTGTTTCATTACGCCTTTCCCTCTAATGAGCTGGAGTTGGACTCCATCTAGTACAGAGCCTATCCATGTCTACCACTCGAAGCTTTGGGAGGATATCAGATAACGTCGTGACCAGCCTAAGCAGCGTGGCAGATTGGTATCTAGAGACTGAATTTTCATATATCAAGGTTTTCGGCACCTCTGTCCCTCCATATGCCCTCTCTCTATTCCTGCCAGATAATATATTGTGTTGTGAGATCGCCAAACAATCTGTGCTCGGTGAAATAAGCAAGGAGCTCAAAGGAGTATCAAAAAAGGTATGGCCTCCCTTCCCTATTCTTATCGGTGCATATTCCTTGTTAGATTTTGGCCACACCAAAGCTGAGGCTGGGGCTCTAGAAGAAATGAAGCTGGTAGACATTGAGTTCAAGAAGCACGACCCTAGTAAGGTTGTGAGAAATCACCTGGCAAGTTATGGCCTGAAGAGGTATGAACACGAGGATTCCCCGCATGATGAAATATTTTGGGGCACAAGGTCCTTCGATGAAGTCCTAAGTCAGATTCAATCCTTGCCACCTGGAGACATGACCGAATTTTTAAAATTTTGGAAACACCGACAGAGTTGTCTCCCCTAGATTTTACAAGGTGAAGCCCTAGAGCTTCCAGTTACAAAGAAGACGGGAGACAAAGGTGCAAAGGACTCAAGTCCTAGTGGGGAGAAGGACCAAGGGAAAACCAGGGAGGCTGGAACCTCAGAACTAGGAGCCGAAGTCCCCCAGAAGTAGGAAGGAAACCCCGAAAAGGGTGCACCAGGCAAGCAGGCCCAAGGCCAAGCGAAGACACCTTCGCAGGGATCGGGCGACTCACTTTCGCTCATGCCAAATGATTCAGTTACAAAAGTCACCCCGAAACAAACATCCAAGCAAATCAACAGTTTGATTGCTATTGTCACACCCTTGCAGTTCACAAAGGGGAATCTTGACGCAGGATGGATTTTCAATGAAGAACTGATGCTTATTTCTGTAGAGAAGATGCCTCCCAAAGATTTTTTCTTTGAGCAGAAAAGAAAATCCATGGTAAGGCAAGGCTTTTATCAAAAAGGGAGCGTAGTAGCTAAAAAATTTAAAATCATGACAGATGGGAAGGCCACAAAAGAGGGAGAATTTGCAGAGGGGATAGTCGGGATGCTAGGGGCTTATGCTACAACCAATCAGTACTCAGTTGGGACTTTGATGGCCCAGTTGAAATGAAAGAACCTCCTGATCAGTAAACTGGAAGCTAAGGTGGCTACTACCAAAGTGAATGTTAGGAACGAGGTGAGAAGGATCCTTGAAGAAGCCAGAACAACCGACCTGCATGAAATTGAGAAGCTCAAGTCCGACCTCGAGTAGGTGTGTCAGTCACCACAAACTATCCAAACACAAATAAGCCAGCAGGGGCAACAAATTATAGAGTTGCAATCGAAATTGGAGGTGGCCAAGAAATAGGTTGTATACATAAAAGTGTTCAGATCGCAGGCCGCCGAAATTCGACATAAGGTACTTACGGCTCAACAAAACTTGCTAGAAAAGGTGAGAACCATTCAAAACCATTGTCGGATGATAGAGAAAATATTAGGAAACATTTCTTTGAGAGAAAGAGAAGTCGGGGTAGCACAAGTCACTTTCCAAGATGTTGTTATAGCTACAACGAAGATACAGATGATCAACAACTCAAAATTATCCATCGCAGAACAAACCAGAGGTAATATCTTGCTGAAGGTCTGGGAGCAGAACATATCAAAAAGCAAGGGGAGAGCTAACGAAGTAAATAATTTTTGTGAGGAAACGTTCTCTTTAATAAGTAAAGGTTTGCTAGACCTTGATAAGGAGAGCAGTGTTGGGACACTAGGCAAAATCAATATAGCTAAACATTTGTTGTACATCAAAGAAAACATGCAGGAGAAACAAGTGGGGATATCCCAGATTAGCCACGTTGATATGACCCAAGTGGATAAATGGCTAGTACATCCAAGTTTACAATTATTCTCCATCATCACAGAGGACCGACAGGTGGGAAAGAATTTACCACAGCTAGCAAAGAATTGTTACACTCTTGAAGCAAGCGACCAAGCGGAGCCTTCTAGGTTGATAGCCCAGTTGGTGGAGAGGTGCATCACTTGCACCGAGAAGGAGAAAGGGCAGGCTTCTGGTGTCAAATAATGACAGATGTCTGCCTATTCTATTTTTAGAACCCAAAGAGTAAAGAAAGGAAGGTGCTCTACCCGCATGAAAGAGGACAAAGACAAAGAAGTGAAACGCTTAAATTCCCCATATTGTAACCGAAAAATCCTGGAACGGTTGAGATCCAAATGTTTAGAAGTTTGTATAAATATGCATTTTGAAGTGAAAAAAGGGGTGGGACCTTTCTTGGCCGATTGTAATAGAGACTTTATTCCTCTTGAAAATTAATACAAAGCAATCCAAAGATTCTTGATTCTGTGAAGACTGAGTTATGAGTTTTGTTTTCTCTGTTATCTTATACTAAGTTTCATTTCACATATATATTTCTGATGAATTCTTAGCTACAATTTAGTGAAACTTCTACTGTGGTGACCAACTTTTAGTCGTCTAATCGCTTGCAGTTTTTTCTTTGTATCGGATATCAGTAGGTACAAGACCTGTGAACTTTTTAGATATTTATATTCTATGCTTCGTCAGATTACTTCTTGCATTTTTTCTTCTTCTGTTTATAGGGCGAGATTCTCCCTTGATAGGAGCCTCGCATTGTTGATTGCTTAATGTTTTCTCACATTTCATACATGATTCTTTAAAAAGTTAACTCAATTATGGGAGAATGCCTTTGGTTTGTGTTCTATCTTTAACATCAGATTTCAAAAGTTCTCTTTTATACGGTTAAAAAATAATTGAAGTGGCATTTTAAACCTCGAACTTTCTTTTCATTTTTTGTTCCTCCATGACTATGCACTTTGCAAGACAGCCCAACATTGAACCTAGCCTATCAGATCAAACTAGCATTGCTTTGAATCTATTTGACACCATACTTAAAACCACCATCACCTGGGTCAAACTTGAACGTTCATGGGCCACAATTGAATAAGATATAAGCATCTAGGAACGTTTGGAAGCGAGACAGAGACAACTTAGAAATTAGCCTTAGCTTCCTTTTCCCGAAGGTTGATTTTTTTCCTTTTCTATATTTTACTCACTTTTCGGATGCCTATACCCTGTACTTTTTAGCCTTAAGTATAGAATTTGGAACAACATCTTTTTGGCACCGTTGCTGGGGACCGAAGTTACAAAACCTTTTCCCTGGGAGAACGAAATTTTTGCAAGTTTCTACCCTTTAATGGTGAACAAAGGGTGAACACCTTCTAAATGATTTTTCTTTTATCATTCACTTGGTGACTCCACATTTAAGTAAGCTGGCATCCAGTTGAAGGAACACCAAACAAAACCCGGATGGTAAACAAACCACGCCCGTTTCCAATCCTGAAAAAATACTAAAAACAAGAGGTTCCTTTAAGCCAACCACTGCGATCTACCAGCTTAGGCACACATAACCCAAATCCAAGATTCCTTTTGAACCTCTAAATTCACACAAATCCCCCCCTAAAACCCCCAACCCAACTTTAGCTCTCCCCAAAATCCCGTCGACTCTTCGGTTAGATTTCCTTACCTCACCGAGTCTCGAGGAGTATACCATAGACTCAGATTCTACACCCGCGGGTTCCCCTGATTACATCTCTTGAAAGTCCAAGGAACCAATTCCTCGCATCCCTTTTCACCCTTATTCAATTTTATCGTCTCTCAAAGAAGATAAAGATTCACTTTTAGTGTTCCATAACCCTCTGTATAACACACCGTTATCCTATCCAATAATATCAATGGCAGTCGTCGGAGGGGGAGGTGGAGGGGTTTTGGGAGGAGTAGGTGGAGGGGCTCTAGGAGGATGAGGGGGGGGGCAAGGGCTGCCCCCGCCTCCTATATTTTTCACCAAAGTAGTTGCCAGATATGCACCTCTGGTCCTGCCTGTCCCTCTTCACAACCTTCCTGAAAACTACATGAAAAAATTACCTAAATTTACAGGGGAAGGGGACCTGACCGCGACAGAACATATAAATTGATTTTATCAGTTTGCAGATATCCTAGGTCTCGAACACGAAGATGTATATTTGAGTTTATTAGTTTATACTTTTGAAGGACAGGTACAAGCCTGGTTTCGAAGTCTACCCGCAGGTTCAATATTATCCTATGATGCCCTAGAAGACACTTTTCTTAGACAATGGGGCGAAAGAAAAGACCATTTGTACTATTTGACCGAGTTTGGGTCTTTAAAAATAAATAAATCAGAAACTTTTATGGAATTCATTCAAATGTTTAACAAGTTATATAATAAGATCCCATTCGAAGTTAAACCATCCCAACCTGCAGCCAAGGTAACCTTTGCGGGAGCCTTCAAACCTGATTTCGCACTTCTGTTGAGAGAAAGGAGAGGGGATACCCTGACCCGAATGAAAGACAATGTCGTAGCGATCGAATCTAACATGATGGCTTCGGGCAAATTAAAAACAAAACTAGAAACAGGAAACCGAGAAACCGAGAAACCAAATGTTTTAGGGAACAAGCAGGACCCTCAGGGCCTAGTAGATCCTCAGATGATAAAATGGATGATATGGATAGGACAATTAAAGAGCTATCAAATAATATTTTTGGAATGGAGCTAGATCAATCCAAGGAAGATCCTTTCATTAAAAGGGAATTCAAAAGAAACCCCAACCCTCAAAATCAACAAAGAAAGATTAAAAACGAAGACCARAAAATTCAAACTCCTTTAAAAAATGAAAGTTWTATAGGAGGGAATGACYTGCAAGATTTCAAGAATCTGGAAGAAGACGTAAACAATTTGGGTGACKATTTCACACAAMMTCATTTAACTAAATAAKATTAYGAKAATTCCGTGAACACAGAGYAAYCGTCAAATAAAKATGAYGACATAMACAACACTGATGTTTCTGTCTATCAAGAAATGACCGATTCAATAATGGTTGAGGTCCAACATAAGTACAACCTGAGGCCCAAAAAAAAACCTGTGTCGACTCCTCAACCCAAGAAAATTCTTCCTAGAGGTGAAATATACGAGCCTGCCCCAAAGGAGACCGAGATACTTAATAGCAAAATAAAAGAGGTAGATTCGCAGAATCCCAAAGTAAAGGAGGTTGAGACCCAAGAAAAAAAATCTAAGACAACTGAAACATGTATATTGGTAAATAAACTCACAGAAAATCAATCAGCACAAACAAATAAGTTAGAAAAGAAGGAGTCTGAGGTTTCAACCAAAGAAACAGACAAAGGTGGGGGAGGTTTCAGCCTTGAAAATGAGATAAATAAGATCAAAATACCAATCCCTCTGGTCGAATTAGCAAAGAATCATGTGTATCGAAAGAAGATAACCAAAATGATAGTTTTTTCATATCTATAAAGTCACTCTGACATGATAAACTTGGAAGATGATAAGCCTAATATCACTTTCGGTCCACATTTGGGGGGTGCCAGAGACACCGTCGCTCCCTTCTATATGACCCTGAATGTGCATGATTGACTGCTGCATAACTGCATGCTAGACTCTGGAGCCTCACATAATGTGATGCCCAAGTCTATCATGGACAAACTAGGCCTCGAGATCACCAGGCCTTATGGAGATCTCTACTCTTTCGATTCAAGGAGAGTTAAGTGCATGGGTATGATAAAATATTTAGTAGTCACTCTTGCACATGTTGCAGTGAAAAGCATCCCGATGGATGTAGTTATCGTTGATATACCTCTGAAGTATGGCTTGCTACTATCTAGGTCATGGGGAGCCAAAATTGGGGGGTCTCTTCAACTATACATGAACTACGCCACGATTCCTGTGTTTGGTGGACAATTTACTCGGCTATACAGGGAAACGAGGTTAGCGTACACAGTGAGGGACCCACAGAATCCTAACAATTATCCTATTTATGTTGCCGATCAAGATCTAGGGAATTGTATTTTGTCTTTTGATCATGGTGTAAATAGATGTACAGACGACAATTACATAGATGAAAATGAATCAGGAAAGGTAGACGAAGATATGTATAGCACTAGAATTTGGAAAAAAAAATTCGACGGTGCCTTGTCATAAGAAGGAGCAGGTGCAGTAGTATTGTTTGTAGCACCTGAAAATGAATTTGTTATCCCTTTCTCTTACAGGCTTCAGTGGGATATAGACTACACCAATAAAATATGTGATTACGAGGCCCTAGTCTTAGGGTTGGAAGCTACCAGGAATCTGAACATAAAAAACTTGGAAGTATACGAAGATGCAGAGTTGATAGCCAAAAAAATAAATAGGCAATACCAAGCCAAACACCCAAGATTGAGATCTTACAGGAATTGCACCTGGGATTTAATAGAAAATTTATTCTCATTAGTAAATGTTCATTTCATCCCACGTGCTGAAAACCTGCAAGTTGATTCATTAGCTAAATTAGCCTCAATGTTTCCCCCCCCTACAAATTTTAAATTAAGGTACCACATAGAGGTGAGGAACAGACCTTCCATACCAAACAACATCCAACATTGGCAAGTGTTTGAGGATGATGAACAAATCAGGAAGTTCCTCAAAATGGTGGACGACTTCGCCGAAACTCACATTGACCAAGAAAACCAAAACGACCACACATGGATCATGCAAGAGGGAGAGGATCCTCAGGGGTTCTAGGAAAAGATCGCTAATCATCACATGTTAGTTTTAAAGAACAATCAGATTCCAAAGGGACTAATCCCTCTAGAGAGACTGTTCGACCAAAATGATATGCCCTTAAAATCTACTTTTCAACCCCAACCAGAAGAGGTTGAAGACTACGACATAGGAACCAAAGAGGAGCCTAGGATAGTAAAAATATCAAGGTATATCCCTCCTAAGAAAAAAAGTAAATATGTTGATCTACTCGGGCAGTATAAAGACACTTTTTCTTGGCCGTACGAAGAGTTGAGAACCTATGAAACCACTGTGATTGAACACAAGATACCCCTAAATTCTGATGTCAAACCTTTTAGACAAAAACTCAGACAAATCAATCCTATTTTATTTCCCGTGGTCGAAAGGGAAGTCAAAAAACTCCTAGATGCAAAAATAATCGTACCACTCAAATACTCCGACTAGGTAGCAAACCTGGTCCCGGTTAGAAAGAAAAGTGGGGAGATCATATTGTGTGTTGATTTTAGAAATCTAAATAAGTCCTCCCTCAAAGACAATTACCCTCTACCCAAAATGGATCACATTCTAGAAAAAGTATTTGGGGAAAATAGGATGTCGATGATCGACGGGTTTTCCGGGTACAACCAAATTGTTGTCAACGAGCATGATAAATAAAAAACAGCCTTCACCACCCCTTGGGGTACATTTATGTATGACAATATGCCTTCTGGTTTAATGAATGCAAGTGCTACTTTCCAACGTGCCATGGATATCGCTTTCATCGGCGAAAGGGACAAATTCGTGGTTATCTATCTTGATGATCTAACCATTTTTTCTAAATCTGATGAAGATCATCTAATACATCTCAAGCAAACGTTTGAGAAATGTCGTAGGTTTGGTTTGTCCTTAAACCCCAAAAATTCTCACTTTGTTATGAAAGAAGGTAAACTCTTGGGCCATATTGTGTCTCGAGATGGAATTAAAATTGATCCTAAAAGAGTTGAAGCTATAGACACAATAAATATCCCTAGGAATGTGAAAGATATTCAGTCATTCTTAGGAAAAATAATTTTTTTGAGGAGATTTATCCCAAACTTTGCTGAAATCATGAAGTTGATCACATATATGCTAAAGAAGAACAACAAAGTGAAATGGAAAAAAGAAGCCAAAGCATCATTTGCACGCATCAAGAAGGTTATAAGTGAGGCACCCATACTAGCAAGCCCTGATTATCTAAAGGATTTTCTGATTTTCTCGTTCACCTCCGAACACACACTTGCCGCGGTACTCCTCCAGAAAAATGAAGAAGGTTTCGAGCAACCAATAGTCTTTTTTAACAAAAGTTTTAGAGACATTGAACTCATATATAATATAATGGAAAATAAATCGTATGCTATGGTGAAGGCATTAAAGGATTTTAGAACCTATGTGTTACATTCCAAGGTAATTGCATACATACCCACCAGTTCTGTAAAAGACATTTTGGTTCAGTCCGATAGTGATGGGAAAAGGGGATGGTGGCTTGCTAAAATTCAAGAATTTGACCTGGAGATAAAATCGACGAGACTAGTAAAGGGACAAGGTTTGGCTAAGCTCTTAGCCGAATCCAATTTAAGAGCCCTTGGGATAAATGGCCTACAGGGATGTGAAGAGTGCGTGGACATGAACGAGCTCGATGAACAAATAACTGCCATTAGAATCGAAGAGAAGTTTCTCTTTTCAGATTGGTATAAAGACATAGTGTCCTACCTGCTGACCTTGAAATGACCGAGTGACTTATCCCCATCTAAATATAGGACGCTAAAGCTGCATGTGGTGAAGTACTGTATATCCGAAAGCCAATTGTATTGGAAAGACCCACTAGGCTTCATGTTGGTTTGTTTAGTTGAATCAGAAACAAAGAAGGTCATAAATGAATTTCATGAAGGAGTGTGCAGAGGACATCACACCTGAAGGGAAACGGCTTATAAGATCCCGAGGGAAGGATATTATTGGCCCAAACTATTCCCAGACGTCAATGCCAAAGTCAGAGCCTGTAACCCTTGCCAATTGTTCGCAGGCAAGCACAAACTCCTAGCGCTACCGTTGGTGCCAGTCAAAACGAAAGCCCCTTTTCAACAATGGGGACTAGATTTTATAGGAAAAATTAACCCTCATTCTAGTGCTCAACATAAATGGATCCTTACTGCTACAGATTACTTCACCAAATGGGTGGAGGATATTCCAACTAGAAAGGCAACAAATTCGGTGGTAATGGATTTCCTAGAAGAGAACATTTTTTCTAGATTCGGCTTCCCTCGAAAGATAGTCACAAATAACGCCCAGGCATTTAAATCTATGGCTATGGTCATCTTTTGCCAAAAGTACAATATCATGCTCGGTCATTCCACGACATATTACCCCCAAGGAAATGGGCTAGTCGAGTCTTCAAACAAGAGTCTGATCTCTATAATTAAGAAAGTGTTGAGCAAAAACAAAAAATCTTGGCATGTACATTTGAGATACACTTTGTGGGCGAATCGGATAGGTACAAAAAAATCTATCAACACTTCTCCTTTCCAAATTGTATACGAGACCAATGCAGTGTTACCTATAAATCCAACACTTCCCGTAATGAAACTTTGGCAAGATGAGAAAGAAGAACCAAATCATGTCACGAGAAGAATAAACCAGCTGATTGAAGTTCAACAGCATAGGGCTGAAGTGGACGAAAGGCTGCAGAAATACCAGGACAACATGAAAGTGTTATTCGACCGTAAGGCCAAGGATAGAGAATTTCTCCCCGATGATTTGGTTTTGAAATGGGATGATAGGAAGAAAGACTCGGCGAAACATGGTAAATTTGATCATATCTGGTATGGACCGTTCAAAGTCACAGCTCTTGAAGGGAAAAATTAGTTTCTATTAGAGAATTTGGACGGTAAAATCCTTAATGCCCCTGTCAACGGGCGTTATTTAAAACACTATATGCAATAAATGGTTTCCAAAATTTCCATTGTATATACCGGTTTGTGTTTGATTTTTATTTCACAATTTTTCTTTGGTAAGTCTACTTTCATCACAAATAAAATAGGTCAGTGTTTTTCTAGAATTAGGGATACAAAATTTTCAACGCATTCAATTCCTTTATAGCCCTGATACTCTTCGTGTTGTTCCTTTGCAGGATCC
>JASDQU010204306.1:0-12219 GCA_032191745.1 Picea mariana
CTGTCTTCACGTCCATTTGGTGCAGCTTCCACTTCATCTTAGCTGCAAGAGCTATGATGGTTCTGATCAAAGTGTATCTGGACACAGGAGCGAATGTCTCTTCATAGTCAATGCCTTCCTTCTGGGAAAATCCATGAGCGACAAATCTTGCTTTATATTTCTCAATACTTCCATCAACAACATGTTTTATTTTGAAGAGCCATCTGAAGGATACCACATTTTTATTGTTCGGTCTGGGAACTATTTCCCATACTTCATTCTTCATTATGGATTGGTATTCCTCTATCATGGCATCTTCCCATTCTTTCCTTTGAATGGATTCTTCAAAGAAGGTAGGCTCCTCTTCTAGGAGATCACACATCAAAGCCATATAAATGGAGAATGGCTTTGGTCTTTTCACCTGTCTCGTAGTTCCTTGGGGAACACCGTACTTCTCTCCATCTTGAATAAGCTCTCTAGCCCAAGCTGGCTTTCTTTTATGGAGGATCGTCATCTGAGGAGGTTCTTGCACTTCTAATATATCATGGCCTTCTATAAGTTTCTCATCAGGGGAAGTTACGACTTCCCTCACTGGTTCTGCAGCTCTGGGAACCTCCCTGATTGCAGTATTGGGGATTACGGGTTCCTCTTCATATACCTCTTCAAGATGACACAGTTTAGATTTCTTGAGTGCTTCATCTTCATCAAAGGTCACATCCTTACTGATATCAATGTGATGTTGACCTGCTATATAGATTCTGAAGGCCTTGGAGACCTCACAATATCCCACAAATATTCCCTTCTTTCTTGAAGGGTCCAACTTGTTTCGCTTTTCTTTAGGTATATGAATAAACACTGGATAGCCAAATATTTTTAGATGGCTTACCTCTGGCTTATTTTCGGTGAACATCTCTTCTGGTGTCTTGAGCCCAAGTGCACTATGGGACAATCGGTTCTACACATAAATAGCTGCCATTGCTGCTTCTGCCTATAAGCACATAGGAAGATCTTGATCATGAATCACAGTCTTCACAACTTCCAGTATGGTTATGTTCTTTTGTTCAACTACACCGTTTTTTTGGGGATTATAGGGAGTAGTGAGTTCCCTCTTGATCCCAACATCTTTGCAGAAGTTCACAAACTCTTTTGAGGTATATCCTCCTCCATTATCTGACCTGAGTATCTTAATCTTCTTTTCATAAAGGTTCTCTATCAAGGCTTTGAATTCCTTAAACTTACTGAACACTTCATCTTTAGTATTTAAGAAATATATCCAAGTTTTACGAGAGTAATCATCAATGAATGCTACATAATCTACATACCTACTAATGAAGGATGATGGCATTGGGCCACATACATCTGAATGGATGAGTTCTAGGACTCCTTCTGACTTGTTGTCCCTCTTCGAAAATGAGTTCTTGATATTCTTCCCTTGTGCACATCCATTGCATACGCCTTTATGGTCACCTTTGAGTTCTGGTAAACCTGTGAATTCTTTGCATATGTATGGTAGTGCCTTGTAGTTGGTGTGGGCTAACCTTCTATGCTAAATCTCACATGAGTCTTCAATGGCGTGGGTCATGGCAGCGTCTGAGTGACCCTTTAGTTTATATAAGCCATTTTCTTCATTTCCAATGATGATTGCTTCATTTAAGGTTTCTCCTTTAGCCCACATAAGAACTTCTCCATCTAAAAAGGCAACTCTGAAGCCTTTCTTCTCTAAATCTGAAATGGAGAGTAGGTTCTTCTTCAAGCCTGGTACATATAGTACGTCCTTCATTTTTAGTGAATTCCTTGAATTCAGTTTATGGTTTGATTATCCCACTCCCCTGATGGGATATTGGTAATCATCTCCAAGTGTCACTTTTTGAGAAAAATTCTTCTCTGAGATACAAGAGAGAATGTTTTTTTTTCCTATCATGTGCTTGGATGCACCACTATCAATGAGCCAAGTGTCCTCTCCAGGTGTTACAAATCCTGAGAGGGCCAAGATCAACACATGGTCTTTGATCTCCTCTCTTATCATCTTTGTGGGTGGCTCTTCATCTTCGACTACATGGGCATGGAGCCTCTTTTGTTTTCTCTTGTATTCTTCTCATCTGGCTGGACAAAACTTTGAAATGTGTCCCATCTTGTCACAATGATAGCATTGTACAGATCGGTAGTCTCTTTCCTTTCGTTGTCCTCTCTTCTGAAATCTCCTTGGATGAGATTCTTTATGATTGAATTTATTTGATTGTTGAGGCTCTTTATGAGTCTCATTTTGGAAGTAGGGTTTCTTCCTTCCTGCTTTGGTGTGAGTAGCTAGGGCTTGATCATCATCCTTAGCTATTAACGCTTCCTGATTCGCTACTCTTGTTTCTTCTTGGATGCATTCTTCCCATAGACTGTCAAACTTCAATTTCTCTTTTCTGGCACATATCGTTTGGATGAAATCATCCCAAGGTCTTGTGAGACCATTTAGGGCCATCATTATGAGTTCATCTTCATCTATGGTATCTCCAATAGATTCTAGCTATTCTTTGAATTCTGATATTCTGGAGAAGTATTCCTGAATCATTTCTCCTTTCTGCATCCTTGTATTCTTCAATTGAGTTCTAAGATTCATCCTCCGGTTTATGTTCTTTCCTTCATATAGTTTGTTCAAGGCATAAAACATTTATTTCATGGTCTTCTTAGATGACATATAAGGAATCAGATGGTCTTTGATTGAATCTGCAATGATTCTTTTGGCCCTTATTGTGTCCTTTGATGCTTTGCCTTTTCTGCAGCATTGTCAAGTTCCGGTAATTCTTCTTTGACGAATCTTGCTAGGTCATTCTCTTCAAGAATGAGGCCAATACTATACTTCCAAGCATGAAAGTTTTCCACTCCTTCTAACTTGTTAACAAGCTTAATGTTCGCAGACATCTTTACCTGGAGCTAGGAAAATGATCGAAAAATGAAAGTCCTCAAAATCAAAAATTGAACTTACCAGGAGGTGCGCTTGGTTGAGGTGAGTAGTCTGGTGTTTTTGGATCTGAGAAAATCCAAATTTTACTCCTCCAAACTTGATCTGTGGATTTCTGGACTGGTGCTTCTAGTTTTCTGGTACCTCTGGTACTCTGGTACTTCTGGTACACTGGTTTTCTAGTACTTTTGGTTCTTTTTGAAACTAGGGTTTCATTTTTCGGGAGATCCAACCATTGAAACGGTTCGCTGAGAGTGCCAAAATGTTCCTTAGGAGAAGGTGCACTTTTCTAGATGGTTTTRGGGCTGAAAAACTTCACCACCAAAAARCCCTAATTTTCATGTACGGTAATAGTGACCTTTTTCACTTGTGAAAGATGCTTCCTTTAGCTTGGCTTTGATACCATGTTAATGTTTAATCCATTATTATAGATGTTTTCATTTCATTAGATAAAAATAGCATAATCCAAGATCACTGAGAAATACACAATCACAAGAGACACAATATTTATCCTGGGAAACCCTCTAGGGGAAGAAAACCCAACAAAACTTTCTTAATACAGATAGCCAATACAATGCCAAGAGATCTCTTATGCTAATACACAAAGTCCTCTCCTAGATATGCGCCACTCTCTCTCTCCTTCTTCTCTGGTAACAGATCAGAACTTGTCTCTCAAACTGAGCAAGTGAGTTGTGTCTAAGTGAGGCACTAGCCTTCTTTATTTATTTAAGTCTGGCACGTGTGAAGTGTCTCTTCACTGGCAGGGCCGACTTCTCAATCTGGGTGGGTAAACCCACCTTTATTATATTTTTGGGTCTCTTTAATATCTGCTGGGGATGACTTCTTATTCTGCCTATTACAATTGTCTTTTGACCAATCCGTAAGAGGGGATTTGGTCTTATTACAATAACCGACATGATCAATCCACAATGGGGATTGATCCTATAAATAATAAGAATACTCTTTGCAGTTACATTATTTCAACAGATATGGCACCTTTTGATGAGAAAACAAACCCTTTGGATGATGATACACCTATTGGAGATAAAACGTTTCACCCTTTCATTTCAACATTTCACTTTTGAGTGAGTCATCCCCCTTTTGAGGCCACACGTGTGAGTTCTAGAGCAATTCCATGTGGAACAATTTGATGTTTGAGTTGGTTTACTTCATATTGGAGGCATCATTGGGGGTATTAGAGATCTATCCACTCATTTATCATGGATTTTTTTTTATGTATTGTTGCCTTATCTCTATGGTTTATGAGAGATAAAGGTCATATTTTAGGGCTTCTATTGTGTGAGAAGGGTGCTAGATCTCTCATATAAATAAAAGAAGCACTTCTTGCTTTGAATGATTGCTACTTGTGGAGATTTATCACTACTTGTCTACTTCTACTTATTATTTCTCATGAAGAATTCTATGGATGGTTAGCTAGAGTGATTTTTTGGAGGAATGCTTGTGGATTCTCTACTACTACTTGGATGATGATTGGGAACTAGGTTTTTGATGGATGAAAGACTTATTAAGTAAGTTGTCTCTTTTTATATTGAGGTTATGTTTATGAATGCACTTAAGTGTGTTTCTTATTCTCTAGTATTGGCTTAGCATTCTCTTGGATTACTCTTGAACAAACCCTTGGAAGGTGAATAGTGGAGGTACTTCCATTTATTTATCCTTTATCATTTTAGGAGGATCTCCTATGGTTAGTAGTGGACAACCTCTAGGTATCCCCCTAGAAATGCACATATTTCTCTCCGAAGGGATCCTTAATTGATCCCATATGCCCCCCCAAAATGGTAGGCATTAGTCCTTTTCTCTCAATAATCAATCATTAATGCTGAAAATTACTTTATTTTACTATTTTAGGGTTAAATTCAGCGTTATATCATAGAAATGTTTAAGTTCCAGCCATAAAGACTAAGACATTTTGGGTATTTAGGAATACTATTGACCTAAATCACATTTTTAAGCCCTAGTTTATATTTCTTAAGTTTTATAACAACCATATAGGGAAAAACATCTAGGGTTTTAGGGTCATTTACTCTTCTTTAATTTTCTATATTGGTTTGTAATTAAAACCCTAATTTTGGCTAATCTTATAGCCCTATTAACTAAATTATTACATGTTAAAGGGATTTTTATCTTCTGCTATAATAAATTGTTCTACTGCTATAATTTATTTTTGTTTAAACAATTCTACAACAACCCGAGAATTTCTCATTATTTATAGTTTTTGGGGATCCTATTAAGCCTATTCTTCACTTGGAAAACCTATCAATTTGATCTAGATCCTTTTTACTTTAAATATGGGAATTTTCTTGGCATACCACCTCATTAATATGTTTTTTATACTTTTCATAGGTGGTAATTTGAGTAGTCACCCCAAGGGGCCACAGACTTGATTGTGTCTTTCCCAGGGATTCTTAGAGGTTGATATAGAGATGACATAATGAAATTATCACAAAACACAGGGACCTTTTCATGTATAGGCGAAGGTGGATATCAATCCATATGTTAGGGAAGTTAATTCCATCAAACTGAACCAGTGGCTATAGTAGATGGAGGTGTACTTCAATGTACACAAATTCACTAGTAAGCAAAGGATCACATTTTCTTAGTTGAAGCTTGAAGGCCATGCTTTGGCATGGTGGGAGAGTGATGCAGTAAGAAGAGAACTCAAAATGATCCATCAATGACCGATTGGGAGGTATTCAAGGAAACGATCAAAGTTCAATTGTATCCAATTAAATATGAGGAGAACCAACATATTTCATGTAGGATTTCACCACAAATTTTAGTAAGAAAGCTATTTAAATAGGTGTCTCTCTAAAAATCCCATATATGTTGATCAAGTACTTGGGAGCATTGCTACATAAAATTCAATGTTAATTGATGTTATCCAAAACTAAGATGATTGATGAAGCCAATGTTTAAGCAAAATACCTCAAAGGATACAAGTGGAAGTAGTAGGCATGCACACACAAGAAAATATAACTACAAGAGAAACAAAGAAATGGGGAAAACAAGAATAAATGAAAGGAGAAAAATATCGTGGTAGAAAAAAAAGAAGCAACACCTTCCATTGATCAATACAAGGGTTGAGATAAAAAAAGGAAACACTGAGGATGACTATTGGAAATTGCAACCTAACAAGTGCCCCAAACATTTCTAGAATAAGAAGGCATTGATGACAGTGGATGTTAAGGAAAGGGTGGAAAAATCCTTATAATTGGAAGGGAAGATCAATTGTAATAATTTTCGAAAGAAAGTGGAAATAGTTGGTTTTAGTCACAAGGAGGAGAAGGAGATAAATGAGCTTTTCTACATCAAAATCAACATGAAATAGAGAAAGGTAGTTTTCTCTCTAGATCCTAGTTCACAATCCAACTTGATATTTGCATAGTTTTTTGAGAAGCTTGGTCTAGAGACACATGGCCATCCACATCCATACTCCCTGGGATGGGTAAGGAAATATGAAGAATTGAGAGTGAGAAAGCAATGTAAGTATGCTTTTTCCATGAACCAAAACATTTTGGATGAAGTGGTTATAGTTGTGGTTCCATTGGACGTATGTGGATTGATCTTGGGAATCCCATAATTTTATGTGAGAGATACCATATTAATGAGGAGAGAAAACCAATATAGGCTAGTCAAGGATGGAAAGGCATATGCCATAAATTCATATAAGGTCAAAGTTAAACTATCTTTGATAAACACTCATCAAGCCAGAAGAATCATGGGAAGCATAATGAAGTTTGTCTTGTTGTTTTTGAGAGAAGGAAAGAAACAATGTGAAGGAAATAAATTGGAGATGAAGGCATCCTTGGAAGGATGTAGTGGCAATTAGCACCAAAAAATAAAACAATTGATTGACTCCTACAAGGAAGTTTTTCAAGAGCCTTAGGGACTGCCACCCAAGTGAGAGGTTGAGCACAAAATCTAGTTGTTGCTAGAGTCTCCACTACCAAACATTGCGTTGTATGGGAAACACATCATCAAAGTGGATGAAATGAAGAAGCATATACACATTTGTTTGGAGTAGGGAGTCATAATATCTAGTATGTTTCCATGTGGTTCACCCATCATTATGCTGCCAAAGAAGGACAAAAGTTGGACGATGTGTATTGACTATCGTTCCCTGAAAAAAATCACCATCAAGAATAGATATCCTCTTCCTAGAATTGATGACTTGTTGGATCAGTTACAACAAGCCAATTTATTCACCAAGATGTACCTCATATTAGGTTACCATCAAGTGATAATTAAAGAAGAAGACATGTCAAAGATAACATTCAAAACAAGACAAGGTTTGTATGAGTGGTTAGTGATTCTTTTCAGTTTATGTAATGCACCTACAACTTTCATTAAAATGATGAATGACATGCTATGCCATTTTATTGACTTATTTGTAATAGTATATCTAGACGAAATACTAATCTTCAATAATACATGCAAAGAACACCTCTCACATGTCACACATGTACTAAAGACCTTAAGGAATAATCAAATGATTGAAAATTTGCAGAAATGTGAGTTCAGAAAGATATCCTTGATATATCTTGGACACATTATTAATGGAGGAGAGATGTGGGTGTATCTAGAAAATATTGCAGCTATCACCCAATGGCCTATTCCCACCCACGTGATAGAGGTAAAAAGTTTCATGGGAGCAACACAATATTTTTGAAATTCCATTTTTAACTTTTCAATAGTAGCAACACCATTGCACGCCATGACCGTCGAAGGAAAGAGATTTCACTAGGGTAAGCCAAAACAATGAGTATTTGAAGACTTGAAAAATAATATCAATGATGCTCCCATTTTATCCATGATATTCGAAGTGAAGACTATGAGGGAGATGAATATTTTAGAGGAGTATAAAAGCAATTGAAGGAGAGATTGGTCACTTCTGATGAAGGAAATGAATATCACCTCCAAGTGGTTTACTATACACGCTAAACAAGTTTTGTATACCACATGACAAAAGGATTCAGTTGATGAGAGAAGCACATAGTTCTAAAGTTGTTGGACATTTTGGCATGATGAATATAGTGGTAAGTTCGTAGAAGCATGTGTAATTTCCAAAGATATAGGAGTAGGTGGAAAATTTGTTATGGGTTGTGTTCTTTGCAACAATATTAACCAAAGAAACTGGAATCTTGGGCTATATGAGCCATTTTTAGTACCAAGATGGCCTTGGGAGAGCATATCCAGGGACTTTGTTTGAGGTTTCCCTATGTTTCGTAGAGGCAATGAATACTTGTTTGTTGTGGTAGACCATTTCAGTAAGATGTGTGTGCTCATTTCATGTAAGAAGACGATCTCTGGAAGAGAGGTAGTTGAGATATTCTTCAACCATGTTTGGGTAAATTTTGGATTTCCAAGCTCCATCATATTTGATCGAGATAGTAGGTTCTTAGGCAGATTTTGGACAACACTTTGGGAGAGAATGGATACCAAGCCAAGGTATTCCACTACATAGCATCCCTAGATTGAAAAACAAACAAAGGTTGTCAACTAGACATTGACACAATTGTTGAGATGTTATAATAACAAACATCCATAGACATGAGATGAGCAACTTGAATACATTCAACACTTATACAACATAGTAATCCATTCTTCCACCAAGAATATCCTTTTGAGACCTATTTTGGTTACTTATCTCCTTCTCCATTTGATATTGTGTATGGAAATTAAAAGGACGAAGAAGAGTTGCAAGAAGATGAAAAGAAGGAAATCACATTCATGGGTAAGTTCAAATAGATACATCTAAGGGTACAAGAGAAGATTGAGAAGAGACAACAATAGTATAAATCTAGACATGAATAACACATAAAGGATCATAAATTCCACATTGGAGACAAGGTGTGGCTTTACCTCCATAAGGAGTGATTGCAAGGAGCAACGAAGAAACTCAAGCCCCTACTATATGAATTGTTTGACATTATTGAGTACATGAATGAAAATGCCTTTAGGTTGAGACTTCCTCCTTATATGCAGATTAGTTAAATAATGAATTTGGAATACTTGAACCTATTTGAACCTTCCATGCTAGATGAAGAAGAGGACCATCATGTTATCCCTACTTTTTAATAATTTGCACTGCATGCTCTGGAAGAATTGATGGAAGATATAGTTATGTAGCATAAGGAACATGTAACTCACATAGGATGGAAGTAGATATGGATGATTAGTCTTAAAGGATAAACCAAGGAATCCAAAATGGTATGAGAGGAACCATATTGAAAGATAATTCCCTCATTTATCCTTGGAAGCTTTTGGAGACCAAAATCCTCCCAATGGGGTGCTATGATCTGAATTGGATACACACAAAAACAATTGGTTATCGACACATGCTCTATGATGATAAACATCATCAAGGTCTGAGGCTATGGATCTGGAAGGAGACTGGGTTGTTGGCATGAAGGGCCCCACACCATCATGGTCAATGTCCATGACTGGATTAAATCAAATCATAAGGAAAACATATGGAATGTAAATTTACAAGGAGAAACATTTTGTTAAAAAACATCATGTTTTAAAAAAATAAAACAAAAACATGAGACCTCTTCTCCGATGTACTAAAAAAAAAGACAAGAGAGGAGAAAAAACTTGGGAAAGTTGAAGGGTTAGGGATGCTTGACCTTCCAACTATCCCCCAACCAAGCCATCCTCATATACACTATTTTCCGACAAAGGAAGAATGGTTCTTTGGTTGATAGTAAAGGGAATGTTGCCTCAAATTCCATGAGGAGAATGAGGATGAACTAGAGGGCATGTAACCTACCTATTGTTGCATAAAGAGCCAAACTGAATCTAATTGAATGTTGGTTTTCCCATTTGGGTTTACACGGTAAATAATGACTCTAACATTATGTTTTTCTCTAAGTATGTGTGATTTATTGTGTTAATTTKTTTACTACACTGATTAGGAATTCCTTTGTATGTGTTTTAGTGACTACTAGTGGGAACTGAGATTGTATGGAAGTGGCACTTTTCATTAGAACTATAAATTTATGMATATTGTTTGTTTATTGTCCATTAAATATTACCAATAGCTAGAAAACCACCATTGTTGGATGCCCAACTAGTCTCAGAGATCTATGGTTTCCATTCTAGAGATATTGCAATAATATAGGGGGTTTCTAGATTGGTTGGTTTTGGTTTGTTGGACATTTTTGAGATAGAAGAKCATTTTTCACTCTYCTACATGCCATATTCCTTCCTCAATTTATGCAATTCTTCCTCCTTGAATCAATTTCTCCCTTGGATGAGCATTTCCTCTTTCCCACAGGCCATACATATCTCCATTGAGTTGCAATTTCTTTGTAGGCTAGTCATATGCCTTTCCTCAGGCTATACTCTCTCCTCTAAGATACAACTTCTTTGCAGGATGGTCGTATTCATTTCACTAGGTCGTATGCTCTCTTGTGAGCTGTAAATTCTTTGTATGTTGGTCGTATTCCTTTCCCTATGCCATACATCCACCTCCCAAACTATTGGGTGTTAACTCAGAGAATTGGGTTGAGTGAGTATTTGCCTAGATTTTGTTTCATTCTCTCAATTATTGATATAGGCCTTCACATATATTCACTTGTGTTAGTGATGGAATATACTCCCATGCTTGTTGGAAATGAGAGGAGTTTTTCTATTTAAATTGAGTTTGTAATAGAGTTTTTCATATACTAAGATTACTAGAGAAGTGCGAGGAGTGCAATTTTTGTCACATGATAACCACCATTAGCATGAGGAATGTTTCCATTGAGATGGAAATAGTTTTAAAACATTGAAGGACATAAAGGAATTCATTCATAGCTGAATAAATGAGAAGCACATGCAGCTAGAAGATTTTTTTAAACCATTTCCATCTTCCTAGTCTCGAAAGTATGTGCATGAACATCAACAATTTTTTTCTTTTATCTCAGGAATCTATGTTGGTGAAATGGATAGGATATAAGACTACCATTTATGAATCAATTTAGTATTTTTCCATATGATTTTGTAACTATCTCATTAATGGTGGATTCTATTTGTTTACTTGTTTAAATATGTAAACATCGCATTCTAAATATGGATTTAATGTCATATTTTGAACCACTAGTAGAATTAATCTATATCACATTCATCCTCATAATTAAGAGCCATGCCATTCTTTACATTGTTTTTTTCCCTAATATCCTATCATAGCTCATTCTTTTGTATCAAAATAGATGTAGATTTGAGCCAACATCTGGTGTTGATCTTTGCTATCATCTATTGGCTCCATTGTCTCTCTATTTCATTAATTGTTTGGCTTTATGTTATACAACACATTTATATCACTTAAACAACATAAATCAAGATTCTAATTATAATGCTCCACACCATTAAATACCTATTCTAGGTTGAGTTTTTATTTACATACACTCATTGTTTATCATGACTAATTGATGTGTAAATGTAGGAATTATAACCCACTCACTTCACCAACACAAACACTTAGCAGAATTGACTTTTTGATCTCTATTTCTCTAACTTATGTAGAGATATATGTTCTCTGAATGACTACAAGTMCTCTATTCCTAGTTTAGTAATGAGTGCAACTACTCTTCAGAATTAGAGATATGCGATGCTCTTTGATGTAACCTACACACATCAACCAATTGTTAACACCATAGTAATAAGGCCAATAAAAATAAAAACTATGCTTCTATTGATAGTAATAGATCAACCTGTATTGTGTTAAGATAACAATGCATAGTCTCTGGACTTATTTCTAGTCAAAATGAAAAATGATACCAGATTGCTATGCCATGTTTAGACAACTGAGAACTCATATCAATTGTCCAATAGTCATTCTTATCATTGACATGTACATATACTTCAAATTGGATTTCATTGTCAATTAAAATACAATTCCCATAATTCCTATAAGTAGTTTTATTGTACTGAGTTGTAAGAATCAATATTAATCTATCTCCGACCACTCATCTTTGGATAACACTGATATGAATGCTTCCATGCCATTACTAACTCCACTCAATAAACCAAGGATTGACATGTCTCATACCATGTTTTCCTGTTCTCATTCTCCATTACAATTCAAACTTCACTATCATTAAACTCCATTCGTTAATATATGCATGAGTTATCCATTACTCAATGGATTCATACAACTATTTGAACATTATTGAAAGAAGAAATACATTCTCATAATCCAAATAATACAATGTTGTAGTGGATGTTTAAGTCTAATGCATGAGGCATAAATTACAAGGGATGGTTTGGAAATTCAAACATTGGGA
>JASDQU010204307.1:1801-14354 GCA_032191745.1 Picea mariana
TTTCTCCCATAATAGCATGAGGACTTCTATTCTGAATATAAACTGCAGTGTTTGTGGCTTCTGCCCGAAGTGATGAGGGAAGATCCCGATCACAAATCATGGCTTTAGCTGCCTCACAGATTGTTCTGTTCTTTCTCTCAACAATCCCATTCTGCTGAGGGTTATAGGGCACAATTAGTTGTCTCTTGATTCCTACTTCTTTACAGAAGTTATCAAACTGACAAGAATCAAATTCTCCACCATTGTCAGTCCTCAAAGTACGTATATGTTTTTCAGTCTGATTTTCAATCAATGCTCTGAATTCTAGAAATTTACTAAAAGTTTCATTCTTTGCTTTTAAAAAATAGATCCAAGTTTTTCTAGAGAAGTCATCTATGAAAATCACATAATAAAGACATCCATTCAAGGAAGGAGATGACATAGGCCCACATACGTATGAATGAATCAAATCCAAAATCCCTTTAGACCTTGAGTTACTGTTAGGAAAGGATTTCTTTATGTTTTTACCAAGAACACAACTTTTACAAATACCATCATGATCAAACTGAAAGGTAGGCATACCTCTTACCATTTTATGAAGTCCGGGGAGCGCTTTGAAGTGAAGATTTCCAAACCTTCTATGCCACAACTCAGATGGACTAACTGAAGCATGAACCAAAGCTTGGATATGTCCTAGAAGTTTGTAAAGGCCTCCCTCTCTAACTCCAATCACAATTGCTGAACTTAGTTCTTGATTCTTCGACCATAGGAAAGCTTTCTTGTCCATAAAGGTTACCCTGTAACCTTTATCTTCCAATACTGCAACAGAGATAAGGTTCTTCTTTAAACCAGGAACATACAAAATTTCTTCAATGTGTAGCTCACCTCCAGATTCAAGCTGAAAAGAACCTGAGCCAAGTCCTTTGATTGTATAGCTGGTATTATCTCCAAGTTCTACTTGAGTAGAGAACTTCTTCTCCTTGAAGTTCGCAAGGACTTCTTTATTTCCAGTCATATGCCTGGAAGCTCCATTATCTATCAACTGGAATTCAACACCATTTGTAAGAGAACCAAAGAGTGCTGAAATAAGATAGTATTATCTTATGGTCTCTTGATTATTGGAAGCCTCTTTTGTCTTTGTTCTTCGAGACTCATTTTCTACAGCAGTAGAAGCACGATATTTGCCTTTGTTCCCTTTTCTGATCTTTGGGCAATCTCTAGCATAGTGCCCCTTTCGCTGACAGTTGAAGCACTTTACTTTTGACATATCAAACTCTTTCCCTTTGAAGCTATTTTTACTCTTCTCCTTCTGAGGAAACTTCTTTTGAGGAGTAAATCTTCTCCCTTTTCTTGTCCTTGCTGCTAGAGCAAGGTTCTGTTCCTTTGAAGTACCATTTCTACTCTAAATTCTCCCTTCTTCTTGCAGACAATCATGCCACAACCTTTCAAAGTTTGGTTGGCTTTTACGAGCATTTATCCCGGCCAAAAATGTCTCCCAAGAAGATGGAAGACCATCCACAACAGTCTGGATTATACCAATGACTAGTAGCTGATCCCTTAACTGAGAGATCTTTGTGAAGAGTGAAGCTATGGAGTCATCCTTATCCATCTTGAGGGTTTGAAGCTTATTCTTTAGAACCCTCTTCTGACTAGGTGCCTTCTTTTCATACAGATTGAATAGAGTGTCAAAACACTCCTTTGCTGTCTTCAGAGGTGCTATAACAGGGATGCTATTATCTTTGACTGAATCAAATATAATTCTCTTTGCTCTAATTTTTCTTGAAGGTTGTCCTTCCTGCGTTGGAGGTGGGCTCTTCTATTGTGCTGGTCACAAAGTTGTCCAAGTCATATTCTTCCAGAATATTTAGGACTTGGCTTTCCAAACATTAAAGTTTGAAGCCCCTTCTAGTCTGTCCTCAGGTCTTACAGAAATGGAAGACATCTCTGCAATACTGTGCTTGAATAATTCCTAAGGATATGCGTAGGCTCTTAGCGGACTGCAGAACTGAGCTCTTTCATGCCCTAGAGCTCTGATACCATGTTAATTTTCAAGCATAAACAGAGATAGAAGATAACAATAGTTTTCTTTGCCTCTTTAAATGATAAACAGAAACATCAAAATCATAGGAAGATCACTCATTCACAGAGACACAAATGTTTATCCTGGGAAACCCTCAAGGGGAAGAAAACCCAGCAAAATTTTGTGATATATTGATCAGTCAATCAAGTACAATAAATTTACAAAGCAATAGCACTAAGTCTCTATTACAAAACTGCCCTCAAACCTGTAGCTTATACTGTAGCTGAGCTGATTCAAATCTGCCCTTTAATGGATGACTCTGGATTGCTCTTAAGGCTGCCTTGGAATAAGTGAAAGGTGCTGCCCAGAATTAAATGTTTCAGCCCTCAGAAAAGGTCCTTTAGTTGCTGTACAGAAGAGCCTTTAGTTGCTGTTAGAATATCTTCAGAACAGAGTAAGTTTGCTGCTACAGGAGTGCCTCAGTTGCTGCCCATAATGACTCTTAGATGCTGTCCAGAAAATCTCTTAGAAGAGAGTGAAAGAAGGCTGCTACAGAATAGATTATCAGCGGCTAGCTGCTGCCCAAAAATAGTTTAGCTGCTGCCTCTGAATATGCTAGCTGCTCCTTCAGAAATACTAGCTGCTCCTTAAGAAAAATCCTTAGCTGCTCCCTCAGAATAACCTTAGCTGCTCCCTCAGAAACTTGAGTACAGAACTCTTAAGACATACTGATATCAAGAATGAATAATGAGGAGGGCAACTCCCTCTCTTTAAATAGCAAAGAGTCTAGGTTAGGAAATTTAGGTTAGGATTACCTTTTAGGTTAGGGCTGCCTTAGCCTAGGATAGGTGCTAGAGTAGGTGGCCGACTTAGCTAGAGGAGGGCGGTTAAGGCAAGGGACAGCTGGCAAGGGGGCAACTTTAAGTGGGCAGCTTAAGGGGTAGCTTAAGGGTGCAGCTTGAGGAGGTAGCTTAACGGTGCAGATTGAAGCTGCTTGAGGAAAATCCTCTGCAAGTGCTTTACATTTTAAAATCACCAACTCTGATGGATCCACTACCTCCCTCACAGCTGCCAACTCATCACGAATCTGTGAAAACCTCATGAGGAATGAGGCGCCCGAATCAGTCTTAGTCATCTTAGTGTCCCTCAATTTCTCCTGGAGCACAATCTTTTGGTTTTGGTTTGGGCTCTGGTAAAGGCTACACAAGGACTGCCTCATCTGAAATGCAAAGTCCTTACTAGACACATGAGGAATTATATGGTCTTTGACTGCATCTAGGTAGTCCTCTTGGCCTTGATGTTGCTCTTTTTAAACTCAACCAAGAGCACTGCATCTGTAGGAGGGACCACAAGATTTTCCACAATGTCCCGTAGCTCACCCTCCTCCAAAATCAAAACTATCTTAGCCTTCCAGGGAGACCAATTACCAGCTCCTGCTAGCCTATYCTCCACCCTCAACCCTCCAACTGACATGGCTGCCAACTGATGAAAAAATGACCAAAGAAATCTGCTGTCCACACACCAGTCTCAGGTGTGAACTTGAAGCTTTCTCAAGGTGAGTTAAAATCTGTCCACTGTCTGCAAATTAAACCAGCTCTCTTGTGCCCTTAGGCTCTAATACCATGAAAAATTTCGAGGTCTTGAAGGCTGTCCACTACAGGTCTGTTATAGGACAAATTTCAGACTTCCTTCAATGCTGATTTCAGGCTCTTTTAATGCTGCTGTTGTAAGGTTAGTTTAGGAAAAGTTTATTGTCCATAACATTTCTTTCAAACAGCCATTAAAACATGAAATACACCTCTTGATCTTTAACAATTTAAATGCTGATAATAAACATGCAAAGCACAGGAATTTTACTCAATAATTTTTGGTCAACATGACCCTGGAAAACCCCCCAAGTGGAAAACCAATGAAGATGAAATTTATTAAGGAGCTTTAAGGAACTTTTACAACAGAGAATTTTGAGCATGAAAAAACAGATTTGCTACAGCCAACTTATCTCAAGTTAGCAGCCTTTTCTGCCTTGGAATCCGAGCCAACAATTGTCTTGGAATCTGCACCCTCAATCAGGAAGAACTTCGGCCCTTCTGTAGCTGCAAGTGCGCCCTCCTTCCTCAGTTGGTATGCCCTTCAAGTGTGCCCCTCATCAACTGCTAGTGTGCCCTTCATGTGCATCCCCTCTTCCTCTTAGCAAGTGCACCCTTTCCTCTTAGTGTGCCCTCTTCCTCACTTCTCCACAAAATCGCCTTCTTCCTCTTCTATTCACTCACTCATGCAAAGAGAACAATGTGCCCTTCCTCCTCATCTTTTACTTTAGCCTCCTCATTAGCTTGACCYGGGGATCAAAGGCTAGGATTTGAGCTTATCTTTCCACAATCAAKGGTGGAGATTAAATCTCCCCCTTTACTTAAGTTCCGTAAGTCACTTTAGCATTTAACGAGTTCATAAAGTCAMTTTGAATTTATAACATAAGTTAAGTAAGGGAGGGGTACTTTTCCCCCTTTAGTGTTAGGCACATCAATAACACTAGGGGACCACTTCCCAAGGTACCAAACTTAACAACAAGCCCAAGTGATAGGTCCAGAACCAAGACTGAAAGCATATCCTGCAGTAGACTTCCGATCGTTAGGGTTATCTACCCAATCGAAATAAGTGAAACCAACTAAGAAGGGAGTCCTCCTTGAATTGCAGTGTAGCCCAAACTGAACTGTCCCCTAGATATATTAAGGTATCCTTTTTGCTGCTTTCCAATGGCTTTGATGGGATGTTTGCATACACCGAGCAACAAGACCAACAACAAAGGAAATATCAGGATGGATGTGAGTCAAATATAAGAGGCTACCAACTAACTGATGATACAAAGTGTCATCTACTTTGGGTGTAGTACATGTGGCAATGAGTTTGACTCCAGATTGGAAGGGAGATGGTGCTGGTTTACAATCTTCCATGTGAAAGTGACGAAGAAGGTCAAATGCATGCTTAGACCGGGAATGAGAAATTTCTTCCTTGGTTTGCAATACTTGGAGGCTAAGGAAATAATGTAAATAGCTTAAGTCTATCATTTCAAATTTTTTCTTAAGGCTAGATTTTACATGGTTTAGGAGTTTGGTGTCACTGCCAGTGAGGATAAGGTCATAAAAATAAAGAACAAGTATTATGAGATGGTTTCATGCTTTCTTGGTATACATTTTGGGGTTAAAATGAGATCAAGAAAAGTCGGTGTCAAGAAGAAAGCTATCCATTTTACCATACCATGCTTAAGAATCTCGCTTAACACCATATAGATATTCTTAAGGTGGCAAAGAAGCATAGAGTCATTCTAAACATAGCCAGGAGGTTGTTTCATGTAAATTTCTTCTTGGAAATCCCCATGCAAGAAGGCGGATTTAACATCCATTTGATGAACCTCCCATTTATATGAGGCAACAAGGGCTAGAACAAGGCAGATGGAATTCCTTTGGGTTACGGTGGCCAAGGTTTTATTATTGTCAATTCCTTCTACCTGAGAAAATGCTTTGGCAACTAAATGGGCCTTATGTCTTTCAACACTTCCATCGGATACATACCTAGTTCTATACACCCATTTATATCTAACAAGTTTTCTTTCTTTTGGAAGAGGCACAAGATCCCAAGTGTTGTTCGCCATTAAGGAATGATATTGTTCTTTTACTCCAAAAGCTTATACAAATGCTTCTGTATCGCGAGTCTCTGGAACTTGAGCCAAAAGATAGGAGGCTCATTGGAACTGTGAATGTGTATGATGCTGATTGATAGGATCATTGACAAGATCACTAGTTGCTTTTCGTGTTGTATGGACCCATCTGGGAAGTGGTGGTGCTGGTGTAAGTTCATGTTCAATGGGCCCAACTAGAGGAAGGTCTGTAGGCGGAGGTGCTTTTCATCCTCACTGTCATCATTTGAAGAAGAGACCATAATAGGATCACTAACAGAAAAGTTGGGAAGAGAAAATGACACAAATGCTGAAGATGGCTGGCAGGCTGAAGATGACACAAATACTAAATTAGGCTCGTAGGCTAAGATATTTTCATCAAATTTAACATCTCTCCTAATAATAATTTCATTGGAATGAGGTTGACGAAGTCTATAATTTTTGACATCTTCAGAATATCCAATAAAAATACACTTCTCACTTTTATGTTGTAATGCTTTCCTTTTTTTTTATCAAGAATGTGTGCCCATGCTTTACTATCCAACACACGGAAGTGGCTTWCATCTTGTTTAWTTTTACTCCATGCTTCTTTTGATGTTATATTTTTTGAAGCCTTTGTGGGAGTGTGATTGACTATGTAATTGACACAACTAATGGCTTTTGCCCAAAATTGAAGACTTAATCCCATAGATTGGATTATACAATTTGCCATTTCCTTTAATGTGYGATTCTTTCTRTCAAAAACACCATTTTGTTGTGGTGTATATGGAACAATATGTTGCATCTGAATGCCTTGTGCAATGCAGTAAGTTGTAAATTTGTTGTTAATATGTTTAGCTCCATAATCTGTTCTTAACCTTTGTAGCTGATGTCCAAATTGTTTTTCTACAAGGGCCTTGTAGGCCACAAACATGTCAAAAAYTTCACTCTTAAGTTTTGAGAAATAAACCCAAGTGCGTTTGGAGAAGTCATCAATGAAAGTTAAGAAGTACTTGCACCCAGAGAAAGAAAGAGAAGGAAGTGGACYACACAAATCACTATGAACAAGCTGCAAGGGGGCCGACGTGTCCAAAGATGCATGTTTGACAAAACTGTATCGATGATGTTTGTCGAGAACATAGCTGGTGCAAACACCATCTCTGCAAAAAATGAGAGGAAGACTAGTCACCATATTTTGATTACATAGCTGATGCAATGAACGATAGTTTAGATGATGAAATTGCTCATGCCAAAGTTTGCTTAAGCCATCGCTATGAGCAATAAAAACTGATGGAAAAAAGGTTGACCCAAAGTTATCAAATCTGTACAACTTGGTAATATCATCAACAATCCCAATTGCTAAGAGATGCTTAGGATTTTTTAAATCTTTGATTACAACTTGGTGAGCTGAAAACCCTACTATTTTACCTTCATTTGAATGAGTGATTTGATATACTAATTGAAAGTTGTAGGAGAGCCTTGGAACACATAATACATTATTAAAATAACCATCATCTAACTGAACTGTTCTAGACCCTACAACACTAAGAGATCTATCATCACCAACAAATATTTGTTTGGTGTTACATTCATTAAGAGCAGAAAAAATGCTTTATCCTTAGCCATATGATAAGTTGCTCCAGAATCAGTAAGCCACTCACTAGAAGAAAAAGTAGATGTTGCATTGAAGGAAAAACCATAAGCAGAATACCGAGCAACGGTTAATGTAGGTCAAGAAGCCTTTTGGCTTTGACAGATTCTTTCATAGTTTGGATTCTAGCAGTAGCATTTGACCACCCTCTGGTGTGACAATCAAAGTGCCATCAAGTTCTCCAAAGATATAGTTCAACATCAACGCAACAAACACATTGAGACATTGAGCTACACACGCACTTCATCGGAAATCTTATTCAAGATCGCGTTCTCGAAGTGCTCTTTTGCCCTACAAATGATCAAGTTGTAGACTTTTTCACAAAGTCTCTTATAGAAGCGAAGTTTTCCAATCTTCGATTCATGTTAGGAGTTCATGAAGTTGTCATTAAGGGGTGATGGCTCTAATACCTCCTTTCTACTATTGTCATCTTTGTAAATCCTTCAATCCCGTTCCAAGTTGTTCTTAAGGGGGGATGTTAGGATGTTCAGACACCTAGGAGTTTGTTAAGATCAACTTGGTCTAATGTGTCTTTAGGTAAAAGTGTGTTTCTTTAGTATGCATTAGTATGCATTTGTAGTTATGTAATCCGACGGTCACGATATGTTCTAGACATAAAGTGATCCAACGGTTCATATTCTCCTTGATACTAACGGCTATATTGATCCATGGCTTAACACTCGGTTGGTCCATGATCTTCATTTAAAGAGCATGAAGGGTCATTTTCTGAAGATCGATTGTGAGAAACTCTTATGTAAAATATTTTTCTTTTGCATTAATATATTGACTCAAGTGGTTGTGTTGGCTGGGGCTGTGCATTGTTTCCCTCTTTGAGGGTTTTAACCACGTAAAAATGTTGATGTACTTATCTTTGATCTGTTTGTGTGAGTGGTTGCTTAAGGTATTTGACTTGTGTGGAAATACCCTGTTCGATGTACTTGTCTTTGATTTGGTTGTGTGAGTGGTTGCTTAAGGTATTTGACCTTTGTGTAAATACCTTGTTCGATTGAACAAGGTATTTCCACACAGATTGAATAACTTAAGCAACCACTCAAGCCTCACACAACAGATTAAAGATAAGTACTTTCATTTCTAGGGCAGATTTGTTGCAGAATTTTCATGGCAATTTCCTGCCATAATATTCATTGTATGATGTAGATTTGTTTTAACATGTATAGCAGATTTGTGATGGTAATAAATCAGAAAATTTCCAGCCACAAACTCCACTTTTTGATGAATTTATGTGTGAAAAATGATCTAAAGATGGCATTTCGGAGGCTGGAGATTTCATGGGACAGCCATGGGATGATTGCAAATTTTACCGACCATCTACTTCCTCATACATTGGTGAAATTGTGCATGACTTGTTGGCTAAAAAATGTGTTTTAGACACTGGAAATTGTATGGTACAGCAGGGTTTTAATTACAGAAATTTCCAGCCATCTATTTCTTCAAAATCTTCTCATATTTTGCATGTGCTTTCAGCTGGAAATCATATTTATTATGTTTGAAATTGTATGGGGCAGCAAGCATTTCATTTTGATTTATATTGCAGAAATTTCTAGCCAACAAAAGGAGGGCTTCAAGCCTTAGATTTGGGGCTAAATTTTTTTTTCTAGGGTTGGAATGTTATTTCATAACTCATGTATATCTTTTTTTTTTTTGTAAGTTAGTAAATATATTAGGGCCTTCTTGAAAAAGATACAAACTGTTTGTCATGCGTGTCAACAGTGCCCAACTGGGAAACCACTGTTGGCACTAGTCCAAAAAATGTGACACTTGTTCAAGCATGCACTGACACTTGTCCAAAATAAAACATTGTTTGTCATGCAAAAACTTCAGTGCCACGTAGGGCGACAGGCTGTCTATATACTAATCTAAACATGCCAAAAACTACAGTGCCTCGCAGGGCGAAGGGCTGTTTGTAAACTGATCTGAACTAGACAGAGCTATCTGTGATAACAAGAACTAAAAAAAACTTAAATAAAAGAGCTCTAGAAACCTGGACCAAGTTTTGGGCCCGTGAAGGCCTGGGTTTTCTTCATCTTGCCTTTATCGTGTTCTGTAATTGCCTGCCGGAGATCCTGGAGAAAGGACACCAAGTTGTCCACCCTGCTCCAACGCTCTGCATCCTTCTTCTGCAAGTCCCGGATGGCGGACTTGATGTCCTCTTGTCCCTTGGTCAATTCGTGCAGTGAGGCTGTAATTTTTTCCCAGTCCGCGCATTTGTCACAGGTGAAACGAGGTTGGGAGTCGGACGAGGTGTAGGGAAGTGGTGAGTGAGCGGAGGTGGCTTCAAAGGGGTGGCGAGGTGGGGAGAGAGGAGGAGGTGGTTGACTAGGTGGAGAGGTGGGGGGAGGTGCAAAGCCCAGAGAATTTCCCATGGCGTCAAACCATTCTACTCGGCATCCATATGGATTTGAAACCGGCGACAGGTCTTGGGTGGCTTCAAGAATTGGCTCTGTAGGAGCAGGTGCTACGATGGGAGCTAAGACAGGGAGATCATCTTCATGAATTGGCGTTGCAGGAGTAGGAGCGATGAAGGGAGCAGGAGCTATGGAGGAATTCAGAGCAGGGAGAGCATCGAAATGCGAAGGGTGGTCGACATTGGGCATTTCCTTGCCCTTGGTAGTGTACTAGGCGGCTCCTCGCCTTGGTTTACCTCTCAGACGGGGCATGGTGAGGGGAATCGTTGTCTTGGAGAAGAGGACGCAGAGCCGAATGACTAGAATGCTCCAGAGAGGGAGAGGGGGAGCTTTGGAGGTCGAAAGAGGGAGAATGCCCCCGTGCTTGGTGTTAGGGGCTCCATAGCTGGGGAAAGGAGGTGATCGGTGAAATGACTTGCACGACGCCATGGGCGTTCTCACGCTGTAGGTCGTCGAGCTCGTGCGAGAGACGTTCAACTTGAGTTCTCTGAAAGGTGGCGGTGTTTGTGTTTAAATGGTGAGGCGATGTGCTGTGGGGACGGGTTCCATCGGGCGCCAGCTGGCTGACAGGCTGGCTAGTTGGCCTCCCCGTGGCCTATCCACTCGTATTGTCTAGAAGCACTCCATTTGGGGGAACTCATGTACATCTTACTTGTAGGACAACCATGACTTTTTGAGTAGCTTTGAAGAGTCCCCTAAGCCCATTGCTACTTGTTGTTGAACCTATTGACCCTTACCAAAGGAATTGAACTTGGGTTGGTAGTAGAACAATGCAATACTTAAATTCGCAGAGCTATCCCTTGAGGCTATGTGTGTGTGTGTGTGTAAACAATCACATGAATGAAAATAGAATAACAAAATACAACATCATTGAACTAGTCTAGATTCATCTTCAACCTAGATCTATCAAGCATTGAGAGGGATATAATCCATGGAAGTGCAAACCTTTCCTCAAAATTTTGCACTCTAAAAAAGGTTTTCACTTGCTGAAATTTGTTCACTCTCGGTGCTTGATTGATTCGTGCTTAAGATGGATATAGACTGGTATATCTAAAGTCAATCACTTACTCCTTCTTGCGTCCTTCAAACATGTCTTCTCTCATTGTCTGATATACCTTGTCTGATATACCTATTTGCCTAACATTTAATTTGTTGTCATTTATTGCCACATTGATAGATATCATGTTATTTTGAACCTCGACAGAACTCTGTCCTTGTCACCCTTGAGACTTCCTCTTGCAATTTTGTCATCAATGATGTTGTTGCTCTCACACCCACTCGAAATAGAGTTGCTTCTTACATGCCTTTGTTCTACTACGTATGACATTCTAGTTCAAGTTTCCAGATTTTTGAATGCCTAAAATGTAGGCATAGTGTGTTTGCTTGGTGACACTGTATTTGCTCTTGCCAAGAACTTTCCTCACTGTTCTACGTGATATGTGATGTATCTTGCTAAAACTACATTGGTGACACTATTGTGATGCTGTTAATTGCATGTGTGATTTCCTTTCCAAGACACTTGTGTGCACATGAAAAATGTTTTTTAAAAACCACTCGTGGTTCCTTGTTCATCTCTCGTGGTGTTTTGTCTACTATTTGACCCACTTGTGTTTCCTTGTCACGCCTGTCTACAGTGTAACCCAACCTTGTTGACTTGTCATACCCATGTTTCTTCTCCTATGATGTCTTCTTCCACCATTTAATTTCCTAAAGTAAAACCAAAATATTTATTGTTTGACGCCCATGATGAAACCCTGCTTGAGATGCCTCATGCCACCATGATTTGTCACACCCCCATCAACCCTCATACTTAGATTCAATGTTGTCAATGTATTCCAATGTTGTTTCAACCCCTTTTGTCTAGGGTATGCCACTTAGATGCGCTTGAATTGGTCTCTAATACTATAAAAGAACTAGTAAACACATTTAGTAGAATTACAGAGTGCAGAGAAAGTGAGAGTGAGCTGATTGTATTATTTAGTATGATCAAGTTGAAATTCATACATCTCAAGTCTCATAGGAGAGACAAAACATGAAAAATCAATATACTTTATTAAGTCACTAATTAACACATGAGGCTAATTGACTTTATTAAACGACACAAGTCTCATTTAATGACTAATACTAATTGTTGGAGATATGTTGGCTAATCTAGACTTAGTAAACATTAGGTGTCATTGATGTAAGGCCCTAATGCTCTGTCATTAATGTGGTGGTTAGAAGGTGGCCTTAGTGTTCCTTTATTAATGTGTAGTTAGAAAGTGGTTTAGTGGTCCATAAGTAATGCGACAATTAGTGTAAAGCTAATCACTATATAAAGGGTTCTTGTACCACATTGTAATACACCACGAAATCATGTAATGAAAGCAATATTGTTTACAATGGAGTTTTATTCTCAACTTAACTCCCAACTTGAAGGAGAGTGACTCTGGAATGAGGCTTTTGAGTTTTTACAAAATAAGTCTATTTGAGTTCTTAAGCCATAACATTCCTTTTGCTTGTTTCCACAACACCTAGTCTTTCTGAACTGCTGAAAAAATATCTTTGATAGTTCAAATTCCTTAAAGCTGAAAATTGGGGTTTCTTTGCCAAGAGGCATCCATTGTTGGTGATAATTGACGACCATAGAGAACATGCTAATTAATTGAGAGGCCAGGCCTTAAGTGATCTCCCATTCTCTCCAAATACTAGGGGCTATGAAAGATACTTTATTTTAACTAGCATTGGGATGATAAATCAATGCCATAGATTATGTCCACTCCAACTTTCTTTTTTCCATACAAGGCCCTTGAGCTAATATAGCTCCTTAGAAGGATTTTCCAAGATTT
>JASDQU010204308.1:0-10879 GCA_032191745.1 Picea mariana
CCGCTCTCTACTGAGTTTAACACTTGTATAACATATAAGGAACATCCTTTTCTGCTATACTTCTTGAGTTGCAGTACTGATACTTGCCTCACATACATAGGATTTTGGATGCCCTATAACATCCTTTGGTTTCCTTCATCATCTTCACATTCTAAGGTATCATGAAAAAAATCCAATTTTACTTTATGGGAAACTAACCAATCCATGCCTATTAGCATGTCATATGACCCCAAATGAAGTAGGTTCAGGGCTACCCATGTATTTAGTCCATTCATTTCAAATGGGCAGGCATCAATGATATCTATAACCTTTTTTTTTTGGTTCCTGTGTCTAGCTAAACTAACCATGATTTTACATGCTAAAACAACTTGGGGTGAAATATAACTAAGGTTAATACTAGGGTCAATTAAAATCGAAATGGGTCATTTGGAAATTATACCTTCCAACTCCACCACTAATGCTTCGTGGTCTTCCTATCAATTCTTAACAACTACATAAATCTATGGCATGTTCCTGACTACATCATTAACAATGGTAGCTTCCTAAACATTGTAAACACTCTTGTTGTCATGTTGTCTATGAGGACAATCTCTGTAATGTCCCTCCATTTATAAAAATTTGAATATTTATAATTTTGATGGTTAAGTTGTGAAAGTTGGAAAATACTTATTTGAAAAATTATATCATCATAAACATTAATGATGATGAATATTTCTGTAATTATTGTTTTAATTTATTTTATTTTACTAGAAAAAAATTGATTATAGAATCCACTTACAAAGAGTAAATATTTATTCCATGGGAGAGTGAAAAGGGATAGAAACCACTAGAGTAAATATTTTCCATGAGGACAAGTGTAAACCTACTCCCAAATATGTGGGATGTGAGGGAATAAGCTAGCACAAAGTTAGGCCAAGAAGATTCTCTAGGGTTAGGGATCAATTAGGCCAAGAAGATTCTCTAGGGTTAGGGATCAGGCTAACCTGGAAAAGAAAGACCTAAGAAAGCTAATTATTTTTTCTGGAAAAAGAAAAAAGATAAAAAAGTACAGAAGAGGCAGGACACTGCTGAGTACTTTTGAAGATGAATTGAGTTTGATGGTTCTAAGAAAGAGTCAAGCTCTGATTTATCTAGAAAAGGTTATTGAAATTTTTAGTCCCTATAGAATATATATTTAGGCTCAAGGGTGACAAGAACAAGTAATATTGATTGTCCAGATCTATGGTTGGGAGGAACTAGTTCTCTACTCAATTTGTTTCCAGTCTTAAAGCAAGCTCATATATGTCTTTTATTTTTTAATGTTATATTTCTATCACTCTACATTATTTCTAGAACAATAAGCTCATATTACTTATGAAGTTGCAGTAAGTTTGTAATCATATATACTTTGAAGTAAAACTAGAACTATGCAGTATCGATATTTCTTTATTTTATTCTACAATATTTGATAATAGAGAATGGAAAAATGTTAACTCAATATTTCCGTTAAAATAATATTGAATTTATCTCTACAACAAGTTTTACAAGAAAAGATAACAAGAGTGGTAGAATGGTAGAATGACTTAGATATACATAATTAATTTCTTTACTATAAAATATCAATAGAATATTTTTTCCCAGAAAAAGAAATATTGTTTATATTTTTATAAGAAGAAAGAGAAAGGAAGTTATTGAGAAATTTATATACTTATGCAAAATATGAAAACATATTATAGTGATTACATTGATATTGGTCATGAACCAAAGAACTATTTCTATCTATCTTTACATGAACTTATAAGAATATTCTAGGGAGAAAAACCCATAATGGAAATGATGAGTTCTATCTATCTTTACATGAACTTATAAGAATATTCTAGGGAGAAAAACCCATAATGGAAATGATGAGTCTAAGATTCAGCTAAATAAACCATTATTAATAAATCTGTATCATGAATCTCAAAGGAAAGCTTAGGGTTCATACATTTTTTCTTTATACATGCATAAATATCCAAAATAAAATAGCAGAGGCACTCTTCGAAATATTAAAGCAGCCATGCAATGCTAAATCTATTCAAATAATAACAATTTACACATGAAAACAAAATATGTTAACCGATGCATGGAGTCGTCGGCCCTATAATATATGGGGACGATTTGTTAAACCTCAACAATAAAAGAATAGCATTGGTCGTACTACCTAGGTTTTTTGTAGTCAAGCATTTATGCTATGATAAACCCCCAAGTCCCAAAAATAAACAAGTTCTTAGAGTAAGAGCAAGTGAGAAATACTCAAACCAAGGGTTTAAATGAAAATTCACATATTAACCCATACTAAGCCGTGAACTGTTTTCCCTGCGAAGTCAACAAAGCTTCACTAAGTTAGCATGAGGGGAACCCAAAAATTCTATGAGAAGTTTCTACATAAATACCTTGAAATCTTATTATTATTTTTTACCTGGTAAGTATAGAGGTTAGTCACTAATGGCCACGAACTAGTGAACTTGTTCAACCTGCATTAATAAGAAGAATTCGATTAGTTGGATTTGATTAGATGGTTGAACTAACAAATTTTATTAAGTGGCATATGAACCGGAGCCGTTACCTCATGCTTAAGTGTCGAAGTTCAGTTGAACTCTCTCATAATAAAATGAATCGGTGGGTCGAAACCCTACCAACGTAAACAAGCGACAATTCCATAGTTTTCCTCATTTCATTCTTTCCTCATTTCATAATAGACTGAGAGGGAAGTGTGCAAGACCAATGCATAATATCCTCAGTATGACGTTAGGTGTACTCTTTCAGTGAGATTAATGGCAACCTTAACATGTTAAATGATCCCGACACGACGTGACACACTCCGAGCTGGAAAAGGATTGAACTCGAAGTATGTGAAACAATGGATGGGTAAGTTAATTTAAGATTGTGGACAGCTGGAGTTACGACTTCATGGTAAGGGTATCATATAATTTTTAATTCAATAATGTTGATATTATGGTAGCTGTGGGAGGTATTAATGATCCGGATTATTTTCGGCATGAAATGAGATCGGAGATATAATAAATAAATGCACAGAGATATCACAGATATTCAATAATATAAAAGAAATATATCAGAGATGCAACCATAAACACAGAGATACAGTGATACACGATTTCTATTAATGAAAGAAATGTACAGAGACTGTAAAAATACAGAGTGAAAGACTCGCTAGAATGGTGGCAGCTTATCTCTGAGAAGAGATGTGACGGCTACTCACATTCGCAAGAAGATGATTACAATGAGGCTCTGAAGGCCTTTTTACAATAAATAGTAATGCCCAAAACCCTAGACATCCAAAAACCTAACCCTAGGAGATGAAGCGCCAAAAGTCATGCGGGCCCCGTTTGGGTAAGTTAGTACATCAACTTCCCAGGGTCGTAACTTTTGCATACGATCTCCGTTTTAGGCGTATAATAGCTCGTTGGAAAGGTATCATCGAGGAGATTCATTTTTGGGACTTAATTATGATTTTGGCCATAAATGAGAATCTCGATCTCAAAAAACCTTCATTTAGGCCCTCAAAATGGCCCCGAAAGTTAAAACCTGCTAAAAATAGTAAATTGCCAAAATTGGTAGAAAATTGTTTTGAGCCAGTCAACAAAGGTGGGTGGCCACTGATATCCACCTAGATCAATTAACCTCCACGTGTAACCTTTGACAAGACTAAATTATTTCGGGAGGTAAGAGAAATCCTAAAACATTGGATAATAATCATAGGAGACAAGTCGTCTCAAGAGAATATTTAATATTGAGTTATTACCCTCTAGAAAGAGAAGTCGGCCCAGTCAAGTGAGATAGAGTAGTATAAATAGAGGGCACTAGAGCTCATTTTTCACTCTCACTTTCACAACTGCATAAGGACTAGTGGTGCGCAAGTTTGGAGAGGGAGAACAGCTGCAACAACTGCAATTGACATTTTGGTTTTGGTTGTACTTTCTCTCGGTTATGGTTTGGAATTTCTCTTGGTTATGGTTTGGAATTTCTTCTTGGTTTCCGGTTATTCTTGCTTGGTGCTCTATCCTTGGCTGGCTATTGGTTTGCTACATGAATTATTCTGTTTGTCAAGGTTAAGGTGCTTAGGGGTGGCCTTTGTGCCTATGGTTGGGTGATAATATAGTTATATTGTCTATGGAAAAATGAGCACATCCCTTTATTTATAATAGGTTATGGGCCCACAATATCTTCAAATATTATAATCACTGGAATATAGATTGGGAAGTTATTTTTTAAGCTCGTTATGGCACCAATTACAACTACAACTAGGTTTTCTGATTATGCAGTTGCAACAAACCCTAACCCTTGTGTTTGATCACTTCTAATGAGGCATTTGACCTAATTCCTTGACATCCTAGTGCGCCCTATCCTAACACACCTCTTGGTGCTCTCAGCGAGCAAAAATGTCAGGTTTGAATCCTTGGTCAAAGTCAAAAGTTGACTGTTGGTCAAATTGATTTTGTGGTCAAAGTTGAAATTTTAGAGTTTCTATATTGTTATAATCATTGAATCTTCTCATTGAGTTTCTAATATATTCTTATCAAGATAGTATCCATTTTTAGATTAGAAGACAAGATGGATGATGTTACAAGGTTTCAATGGTAGGCACTTGTATATGCTACCTAAGTTATATTATCTAGCAAAACATGAGTATGATTGGAGGGAAAGTACTAGAGATCTTGTCCAAGTTGTAATCTTGGATTTAGTGCATTCATAAGAACAAGTGCAACCTCCATAGTAGTTAAGGCTTCATGTTTCAGGTTTGATTAAATTGTTAAGCTTCAAATTTGTGTATATCAAAGGTGATAGTTACTACATTACAAATTGTGAAAACAATCTTTGAAAGATTCTATTATTACTAGGTGCAATGAATACTTGAATGCATGTGAATACTATTGATACACATGCTTATTATACTTATTTGCAAATATGAACTAACACTTACTCTAGGAGATATTTCTTGTTCTTGTTCTCAAACTAGAACATCTTACTAATGCTATCAAGAAACTATCCTTCATATGAAAGATGTTGTATTGGAAACATTGTTGTTCTTGCTATCTCATGAAGGTTATTTCATGAATGCTATCATAAAGATGTCTTTCCGAGCATGTGCCCTTTTGAAATATGTTCGATGAACAATCCTTGTGGAAGCTGTCATAGAAGAAGTTTATAAGGATGGCACAACTTCCAGATGGACATCAATCAAAATAGATAGAAATAAACTTACAGAGACTAAGAGGAGTCATACTCGAAGGAAGTTAGAAATACTAAGAAAACCAGAGCATGCTTGTGACACTTTGTAGAAAGCAAAGAGAGATGCAACAGATGGAAGTGTGGACTCTCTCAGATGGAAGGAGTTGATCACATAATTACAAAAGAAGAGCATGCATATTTCTCATTCATGCATGAAGCTAGGATTAGGATGGAGCTAATCCCTAATGATATGATCCATTGAAGAAGAATCCGTAAAGACTATGAAGTATCCATCCATGTTCTTCATTGGAAGTAGCAACCATGATAAGCAATGCATGTTCAGTTTGACTCTAGAAGAAGTCTTCTTCGAAAAGAAGCCTTGAATATTCTTGGTTGTCCATCTACATTTATGTTCCTATGGTGTTGGAGCCTTCAGGAAAGAAGGGCATGTAATATATATAATATTCCATGGAATCCAACATCGAAGATAAACATGAGGAAGAACATGAAGATTCCAAGCAAGAAAGAAAAGTCAGAACAACCAATTGAACCAGTTTGAACCCACTAGAAGCAGTCAAGCAGAAGGAATGGAAGGAAGCTGTGATGAAGAACAATGTATGTGAGAAATTAAGCATTGATAGATACAAGGCAATACTAAGAGCTAGAGGGTTCTCCCAGTAGGAGGGAGAAGACTATGATGACAACTTGTTCTAGTAAAAAGATATACCTCTACCTGAGCCATTATATCTTCTGCAATATCCATGTGTTGGAGTTTACATCAGATGAATGTAAACACTGTTCTTCTCAACAAAGTAATTGAAGAATAAGCGTATGTAGAGAAACGTCAAGGTTTTGAGGTATATCAGAAAGAGACCCTTGTATGCATATGAAGAAGACCTTGTATGGATTCAAGAAAACTTGGTGCAAAGCCTCTCATGTACAACATAAGCATGGTGAAAACTTCCTATGACATAGGAAGTATATTGAAATGGTTCTTCGAGAAGTCCGGGATGATGGATTGCAAATCCATGGAAAATTCCCATGATGACATATCTGAAGAAGTTGAGGGACTCTGATCCAGTAGACCCATCTCTGTATTGACAATTGATTGGATCGTTAATGTATTTGGAGAATACTCAGCCATTTATTTTCCATGTGGGATGTTTGAGTTATGATATACATTTGCAAGGATTTATTGATTCGGATTTGGTAGGGAGTGAAGATGACAAAAGAAGTGCTACTTGGATATGTTTCAGTTTGAGCTTTGCCATGATGTTATGGGATAACAAGAAACATAAGTCTATTACATTCAACACTGCAAAAGAAAAGTATATTACAGTTTGTGATGCTTGTATGGAAGCAATATGGCTTTGTAAGTTGGTTTCTGTACTGTCCGATCAGGTGTTGAATTCGACCGTGATATATATTGTGATGATTGGAGCTATGTGAAACTTTTATAGAACTCGGTGTTCCATGAAAGGTCAAAGCACATTGAGATCAAGAACTATATTCTCCATGATAAATTCTAGAGGGGAGAAGTGGTTCTCCAGTATATCTCCACAGATGAGAAGATAACATATATTTTGGTAAAACCTCTGTCCAAGATGAAAATATTGCGTACTTAAGGGACAAGCTGGGACCGTGGAGACGACTTCCTTATTTAAAAATGAAGAGATTACTCCCAGGTTGGGAGGGAGCACTGATATCTTATTGATTTATGGGAAGTCATTTTCCAGTTCAGAAAATGGTCCAGGTTGGGCAGTCACCTTCCAGTTCAGAAAGTGGCCCAAGATTTCTTACAGACAAGCATTTTCTATTTTGGAAAATGGTTTAGATCGGACAATCATTTTCGTAATGATAATGGTCTGATAGATTGCTGATGTACCATAAACAACGATTACCCTCATGGCTAGTGTGGAGGAATGGTCTAGGACAATCATTCTTCTTTGAAATCATTATGAGTAGTGGTCAAGTAGAATGGTCCACCTCACTGGGCAATCATTGTTTCGAAGTTCACAGTTGTGAGCAGTTTTGAAGAATGGTCCATTTTGTAGGTTGGTGCAGGACAATCATTTCCATAGGAAATGGTTTAGACATTCATTCGCTAGGGAAAACTCATTCTCTCTAGGTTGCACTGTGATTAGTGCTAGAAAAATGGCCCAGTTAGGTGAATGATCCAGGTTCAACAATCGGGGACAAACATTCCCTAGGGAAGACTCATTCTCTCCAGGTTGCACTATGATTAGTGCTAAAGGAATGGCCCAGTTAGGTGAATGGTCAAGGCTCTGAAATCAGGAACAATTATTCTTCTATGCTTGGGAATAACAATCTAGATATCCCATGGTTGATGTTTTACTTTATGAGGGAAGATTATCTTCCAAATCTCACAGATGTGAGTGGAACAATGGCCCATATGAATCAATTCATGATATTGCTATGCAGGTTGATATCATATGATATGATTGTTGTGGAGATTGTATGTCTCTGGACAATATATATATGCCATTGTGGTGGATTTGTTCCACTGGTTGTGACTACATGTCACTGGTTAGTAGCTGTGTACTACTAGGTGTGGTTGTGTACCATTGGATAGTAGTCATGTACTACTATGGATAGACATATTTGTGTTCTATTGAATGACATTGTTCTGATTTCCATGGAAACTACCAATAGTGTTGAAGATGATTTCCAACTAGATGGATAGTCAGTGTGCTGATAAACAAACATTTTCCCTGAGTTCACAGTAGTGTCCAGAGGGAATATAGTTCAGGAAAATCATTCTTCTAGGACGTATGTCCGGATTAGAATAATATTCCTTATAGCCCATGGTGTGGCTTTCAACATCTGTTGGAAGAATTATTTTTCTAGGACATATGTCCAGATTAGAAGAATAGTTCTTGTATCACTCTTTGGAGTGAGTGACTTATTCAACATCATGCCCGATTAATCAAATGGAGTATGTCTTCAAGAGATGATGCAGTTGATGCTATCAGATGCTATTTATAGTTATGGTGTTGCTCGTGAATTGATCTACATGATTGTGAGATAGCCTATGTGGCTATGATGATGCTACCAATTGAATGGTATATTTGTGCTTAATACCATTACCTTTAATACAACCCTAGCTAGGAGGGAGTATTGATATTATGGTAGATGCGGGAGGTATTAACCTCCACATGTAACCTTTGACAAGACTAGAATATACTGGGAAGCAAGAGAAACCCTAAAATGTTGGATAATAACCCTAGGAGACAAGTTGACTCAAGATAATATTTAATATTGAGTTATTAGATTCCAGAAAGAGAAGTTGGCCCAATCAAGTGAGATAGATAAGTATAAATAGGGGGCGCTAGAGCTCATTTTTCACTCTCACTCTCACAACTGCATAAGGATTAGTGGTGCTCAAGTTTGGAGAGGGAGCGCAGTTGCAGCTGCTGCAGCTGGAATTTTGGTTTTGATTGGACTTTCTCTTGGTTATGGTTTGGGATTTCTCTTGGTTATGGTTTGGACTTTCTTCTTGGTTTCTAGTTATTCTTTCTTGGTGCGCTACCCTTGGAGAAAGGTGCGCTAGCCTTGGTTGGCTATTGGTCTGCTACCAGAATTATTCTGTCTGTCAAGGTTAAGGTGCTTGGGGTGGAATTTGTGCCTATGGTTGGGTGACAATATCACTATATTGTCTATGGAAAAATGAGGACATACCTTTATTTCTACAAAATAGAGCTAGAACTACTACGATGTAACCTAAGGACGATCCATAGGTAAACCTTCAACACATATAAGATTTGATACTTAGTGTAATTGTGTGGAATGCATAAAGTTTGTATTATATTTCTTTTATCTAATTAACTCCATTTCTAAATGGATGATCCATAAGGGTATCCAATTTTATTTTGAGAGAATAACCCTTTGAATAATTAACATCAGGTTACAAGTGAACCCAATATGTTCAACCAAAAGATAATAAGAGTTGAGTATTATAAGAAGCTAATCAAGTACCAGATGTAGTAGAAGGATTGATAGATCCTTTTTGAGTCTTCAACGAATCCCTGCAAAAGTATTTATGAAATTAGTTGTGACAGTGAATACTTGCGACATAATACAAATAAAAGTTTGGGAGTAGTAATTGAAGTTGAGTGATGTCCTTACTAGGGCAATCAATAGAGACATTAATAGACTTAATTGGAAAAATTGATTCATGGAAAGAAACTTCTTCAAATTTTCCTTTACCCTGTCATGATTTATCATGATGATACTAATAGTAACTATATTGTTTTTTTTTTAGTGTTCAAGGTGACATTACAGTCTCTCAACAAACGTGCCTCTCCACAACCCTAGCATTGTAAAGGTCCTTTCTTCTATTCTTCTACTTTGTCCCTTACTTTCTCTATAGGTCTATTCCCACTTTGAGAGGGAAATTTATGTTGGTACACACTTCTTGTGGGGTAACTGGAATGAGCACCTCTTTTGATACTTTTGTATTAGGATGGTTTAAATACCTTCTTATGGAATCTATTAGCAACAATTGTGGTATCAGGGAACAAAGGTATGCAGGTCTACAGGATTGCGCGATAAGTGCCCAAGCGCAACACACGAAAGAAATAAGTTTGGGGCCCGAGTCAAGCAAGCGAGCCTGATCATGGACATGAGAAGCAGCGAAAGAGATCTAGATCGTCCGTCTGAGAAAGGATGTGTGGCAGGAGATTGACGTCATTAGGAAAGTCTTGACAGGGAAGCGCCCATCGAGGAACTTGAATCCATTGGGATATTAGGATCTTGGGGACGAGTGATTCGTGCACTTCAAAAGTGCGAACAGTGAAACCCCGATGGAGATTATGGTCAAAGGCATATGGTAGTGGTCACTTGGACCAGGGCCTAGTCAAAGGGCTAGCACGGAAGGCGCATCGACAATCGGAAAATCGCGAGTCCCGTGGACACAAACATTATGTCATCGTGAACGCTGAAACTCCGATGGAGGGTTTGGATATGGTCACATGAAGACAGGTCATATGGATTGTGTTCTAGTCGGTAGGGTCTAGCTCATAAAGGTGGAGCTCATCGCATATCGGGTATCAGATTTCGGGAAGCTAGCACCCCTTATTTCTTTCACTTTGAAGCTACGAACCCCTAATTTTCGATAGCGCCCAGAATCAGGCCCATGGATTTGGAGCCTGGTCATCGAGAAGGGGGCCTGGGGGAGGGGCGTTTATGTTTGTCATTCTTCCTCTCAGACCCTGATGACACGTATCCTCCATTTCATCATCTCGCACTCCTAGCCACCTCCACCTCAGCTCATTGCCCCCACCTTGTTCAGTCACTGAATATCCTCTGCTGTCCCCACGTCATCTTCTTGTGCCACATCGCATCTACGCCTTTAGATCCTAAGAGCCCACGCATACCCAGTATATTGTCTATCATGCCCATCACCTCAGCCTCGTCAACTCCGTCCATATTGGCCAGCCGAGTTCCCCTGCAAAAATCCAGCAAAGCAGCAGACAGCCAAAGGTAGGCTACCACATCTCCCAAATGAATATTTGACCAAAGCCTCTCAGGTCTCGATGAATCAGTTAATGAAAATGAGGAAGGTGGGAAATACATCATCTCCTTCCTTAAATAGAAGGTCAGAATGGAGCGTGCACAGAGACAGGCTGTCAGTTCATCCTGACAAAGATCG
>JASDQU010204309.1:0-18847 GCA_032191745.1 Picea mariana
CACAAACCAAGTAAACAAAACCTTCTCTCAATGACCGTACTAGTTGGTGAAGAAATCCAAGGTCACGTGATCAAGTCAAGAAGGGGATAGGATATGAGTGGGTGGAAAAGTTACGATGGCGACTTGCTTAACGGACTTACGCCCTGGTGCAAGCTTCCATGCAGTAATTGTGGATTTACCCTCTAAGGAGCTTGAGTGAGTTTGACCATCGTCTGTTACAGGTACAGTGAAGACTTCCCTTCACCGTCACCTCATGTAAAGACCCTAAATATTATGGGTACTAAGGACACCAACTCGTAGTCGGCCCCTGGGCGGGTACAGTCGACAGTTCAGTCCGAACGTATGGGCAAGATAACAAGTCCAAAATCCTTCAAGAGAACTAAGGACAAGTGGATCGGTAGAACTCCAGAGGACCCCGAACAGATTCGGAATTCACGAAGCACCGAGACCAAATGAAGACAATTGAGCCTCAAGAAGAACTCCCAATATATGATATGAATACTATGAACGGTTGAACCACAAAGAGACAATATCCGTAACTTGCTCAAACGTGACCTCGTGCGTAACCCCTGTGTGAGATGGGAATCCCAGAAAGCTTATACGAAAATTGTATTTTCTCTCCCTATCGCAAGATGCTAATGTTTGTTTTGAATGCTTTGGAGAGTTGTACTCACAGCCTAATCCAAAGCACTAATCCTAGTCTAATGTTGGTGGAAGATTCTAAAAACAAAAATTTCTAGATCAATTTTAATTAGCGTTGATTTTGCAGTTGTTCTTTACTCAGGGGTGTATGAGAGTGAAATTGATGATATTATGACTCAATTCCCCAAAAATGCACAAGAAATTATAAGCAGTCTTTTCTTTCAATGAATATCTATTTAAGGGAAAGAGAAGAAAATTTCCTCTCACTGTCAAACACTAAGATGCAATAACCTCATGCAACTGTTTCTCAATCAAGAATCCAATATGATGCTAAAATATTCATAAATTTGTTCTAATATCCAAAAACCAATCATGAAAATATATCTTTTTGTTTAAATGTGAATGATAATCAGTTTGATGTAAAGCTTCCTATGTCATTCAGAGTTCAAGATCTATGAGATTTAAGCATTCGGAATCCAACTTCACATAAACAAAAATAAACTCTCATTGTGATCAAACAAGAAACACAGAAAACCAAATTCAAAAAGAAAACCAAAAATCTCAAAACAGAAGAAAGTGCCTGAAAAAATGACCTCAAAGATCAAATGGAATGGTGCATCGATCTTTGAATTCCCTTACAACAACTTTCATTCAATCAGATAAGTGAAAAATTAGTGGGTCGACTCCAAATCGCAGGAAAAAAGAGTGACTCAAAGGAAAAGACTTCAAAAATACAAACAAAATATAATCAATTCTCATAAATCAATAGGTTGTTGGCCAAAACAGGGACACACTAAGATGGTAGTAATCTTGAGTAGGTGAAATCAACAAAAATGGACTCAAAGATCAACTCTAGTGTCAAGGGCACCAGAGCATTGCAATGCTCTGTGGGAGGCTGCAAGGGAGTGTCAGCACTCTGGTAGTAGAGGCAGGGGAGCGTTGGGCTCCCAGAAGACCAAAAAATTGACCAGAACTCAAAAAAAATCAAGAAATCCAGAAATGGAGTGTGTATGGAATGAATCCAAAAGCCAACAACACATCTAAGAATCAAAGGCACAACATGAATAAGATCTAAAGGTGAGAAAAAGCCAAAAACAAGACCAAGGAAGGAAACCAAAACTGAAAGCTTCATTCCCTAGTGGAGTCGCCAATTTCCGTTATAGGGAAATTTCCCTGCGGATAGGTGAAACCCCTCTTGGGCTCTAAACTCCTAAGACCAAGATAGAAAGGTGTTAACGCTAATCACTGACATCCCTTTAAACCTAGCTAAAATAATGTATAGAGAAGAGGAAGAAGATGCACCTTTTTGCGATGTTTGTCCTCGTTCCAGTCCGAGTTGATCTTCGATCTCCAAGCTCCTCGATAAGTCCTGCAATCCAATCAAAGACAAAACATACTTCCTATTCTACTATGATTATCTTGAAACCAGATCTATCTATTAAAGACAAGTTCATGTAAATAAACATAATCTTGAAGGAAACAGGCCAAGCACATATATATTAATGAAAACAAAGTAAAGTGCTTACAACTGTAGATGTAGATGTAGCAGCCTCACCAAGCTCTCTTTGTGCAAACCTTTTTCTCAGATGATCCAAAAGAAAAATGACTATGCTTCATTGATTATCTTCCTTATGAGATCATAATCTTGATGCCTTCAATGTCTCCCTTTTTCACCATGAAGAGGCCTCCTTATATAGGCTTGGAGAGGCCTAACCACCTTAGAGATTCTTGGGATAGGTTGAGGATATTTATCCATCAGTTGTAGATCCTCCCTAAGATCCATCCTTGACCTCATATTCGAATCCAACTAACTCCAGAGATGAGGGGGATTTATCCCTTATTTTCCTCAACGATCCAAAATTCCCTCAAACATGCCAGCACTCCCTCAAAATGAGGCACAGAGTGTTGCAACACTCCCCCAAAGGAGGACAGGGAGTGTTGGCACTCCCTGACAGTGGGTAGGGGAGCGTTGTCCTTCAAAAATGACTTTTGAGTGGTTTTTTCCATGGTAAAAGCTTTGTACTCTTTGTCATGTGATTTCTCCTTCTTAAACCAGCCTTTGAGGGTGTCTTTGAAGTGTCCTTGGGATGTCATTCGAGACATGACATAGGCAAGATGACTGTATAATGTCTGTGACACTTATGGATAAAATGCGACACTTGTAATGTTTGTAATGATGACAAAAGGTCATCATTGAAATGAGTAATTTTGATGTGTAACAGTTCCTGCAACCGAAAACAATCTTCAGGCAGGTGTGTATGGTGACATTGGATAAAGAATATGAAATGAAGCATAAAAGATCCATAGGCCGGTACATACCTGTAACGCTTGCTAAACTATTGTTTTTATACTCACTAGACCTTGGAAGTTATCCTTGGACTGCTTATCTCGCTCCTCTGGATGATACTGATTCCTTCGTGCACAGAATAACCTTGTTTTCAATGACTTAGAGAATATAATGGGAGAGATCCTACCAGTCGTATCATCTAGTTAATACGAGTAATGGGTGAAATTCAAAAAAATCTATCGCCAAAACTCTGCAAATAAATTCTACGTGGGTTGACGGTGGAGGCGCGGGGGGGAAAATGCATTATATTGGCAGGTTTCAATGGTCTTGATTCGTGCACAAATTAGCAATTAGTGCGAGATTATGGAATTAATTAACCTTTAAATGTGTCGTATCTAGTGATCTCAGAGCTAAAACGTCCCATCACGTCATCTTGTTAGTGGGTAGATTAGGAAGCGACGACATCCTTATGCATGTTTCCGTCGGTATCCTCCTAAAAAAACTTTCGACGCCGATTGTCTTCACCATATGGTATCGACGCGACGTCGTTGACTCAGGATACTGGGAACTTAACTTATGGGTAACAATCAGACTTGGGGCTTTGTTTAAGTTGAACGCACTAAACTGAGCTCGCCACTACAACTGTCAGTGTCGGGAGAGTGTTTGACGGCCTTGGCAATAAAGCTAGTGTTGGCGATGGAAGTCACCCCTGGATTGCAGCAGGAGTAGAGCCCGACGCCCATCAGTTTATGTCACGATTTTTTTATAAAAGAGGTGATCAAATGGAAGCTAACTCAATTCCATATTGTTCTAACACCGAAACTAGGCCAGGTAGGTGTGGGCAGGTGAGGTCTTAATCAAACTTCAGACAGTGAGTCATAGAAAGGGTGAGTAGGGGGAAGACTTGAATCAGAGAGATGCAAAGGTCTGTCGTAAACATCAGGTTTCTAACAAAATGTAGAAGAAGGCATCTAAACGCAAGATCTTCTTACATTCAAATGCAAAAACCAGAGAATACAATAATGCGGCAATAAATCCTTTATCATAACATAATTGCAATAATTCGCACAAATCAGTCATTCACAAACTCTCTTAGCATGAGATGAAAATTTAGATGGAGTAAGAAAGACTGTTTGTTATAAAATAAGAAATCTCACATACAGATGCATAACCAGAAAGCTAGAATATTTATCAAAACTTTACAATCGGAAGCTTCGCTCTACCATCGATGATTTCAAAAAATGCAAAAACTGAGTACATATACTTGGGCAGATTTGCCCAACAGAGGCGCGCTTTCCCTTCAAGGCGTAGCGTCTCTTCAATCAAACTTCGGGCAGAATTCCTTCATCATACATCTCCTTAACTTCGCATGGCCTTTGCAGGGGAGGTAGCTGAAACATTAAAGGCCAAAATGGCATGTGCAGACTTCCTCTGGTCAGATGAGAACTTGGCGTGACCCTTTTGGAGAAAATTGATGTACAGGACCTTCTTGGGCAGACTGCCTGCCGGAACCCCATGCCTTGCATTCAATGAGTGAGTTGAGGTTTCAACTACCTCCATTCACCTTCATTTATTTTTGGCGAGGACTAAGATCAAGGTCGAGCTGAACTAGCTTTTGGAGAACACGGTGATCCTTCCTGCGGTTGAACCCAGCATCCGGCCCTTTGGCACAACTCTTTTTATTTCCCCAAGTGACCGGTCGTCAATACCGTGAGCCCAACCCCTGAGTACTTTGGGTGCTTCGCGTCTCACAGCTAGGAGGAGGTTGATTCTCATTATTCAAAGTCGCGATACGAGAAGAGGCGACAGAGCCTAATCACGCACCACGTACCCCCGTTTGATCAGACGGCCCAGAATTCTTTCGGTGATGCTGTGGGCCCGTCATTTAAAAATTCTTTGCATTTCATGATTCGCGAGTTCGTGGGTCGCAGACCCTTGGCTCCTCTTTTCCAAACTCCCGCTTCCCGAGATGGCGATACGGGCAAGGCTCCTTTTTTGGTCAGCGCTTTCCATATGTAACCGTTGGCTAGGGCCCAAGTACTAGCGCCTCTCGCTACTCGTGACCTCGCGAGTTGGAGTATCGAACTTTGGCATTCTCCCCTCGCAAAGTCTCGAAATGCGATAGTCAGCGACGGTTGACCTCCTCCGGACACTTTTCATAACTCAGAATCTCCCGCAACCAAAAGATATGGTCTGTCTTTCGAACTCACAAACCCTGAGTTTGAGAAATAACACTGCGCTTGAACTGCTCGCGATCAACGGTCCTCGTAACTTCGCGAGTGCCTCCCGAAGAATTCCGACCGTTGACTTCCTTAAAAAAAATTTGCGCTATACTTGGCGCGACTTGGTTAATCTGCAATTACCCATTAACCGTTGTTCTGCTCTGTCACTGAATCCTTTTCGCTGAAGAAAGAAATGCTCGCTTGCTTTCTTTTAAGTCCGACAAGGACTTCTTCTATGCACTGCGCTTGGGCGCTTCTCGTGCAACCTGCAAACCTGGATATCCCTATGCTGAAGACAAGTAATGTTGCTAACATTAGGTTCCATGGGGGATAGAGTCGTCCCTGTGATGCTCTAAGGACTCATTTTGCAGTTCCAGGGGCTTGCTATTGGGCTATGGAGTCATTTACTGAGCCGAAAAACAAAAATAAAAATAAAAACAAACAAAGAACCAAAAGGACAATATTTACAAACAAAGGAGCCACCGAAGGCTCAAACAAAACATTTCTTAAGAAAATGCCCATTTACTGGGCTGCTGAAAACTTCTTCACCCTCCAAATCCTGCAACATGTACATGTTATTTGAGAAAACTTCAGAGATTTTGAAGGGCCCGATCCATAGGGCTTCAAATTTTCCGTGCTTGCCCTTGTCTTGCTTAGGAGCATCCCATTTCAGTACCAGGTCTCCTATCTAGAACTCCTCCTTCTTGGCTTTCTTATCAAAAACCTGCTTGATCCTCTGTTGATGGTCCTGAATTCTGATCATTACCTGCTCTCTGGCCTGTTGGACTTCTACTAGTTGATGAATTCCTTTGATCATATCATTGGGCTCTTCTTGATAATCCTAGAAGAATTTCGCTACGGGAATGGCCAGCCGAGAAGGGAAGACAACTTCTGCTCCGTAAACTAACTGGAAAGGGGAGATGCCTATAGATCTCTTTGTGGTCACCCGATCAGCCCATAGAGCGAATTTTAGCTTCGAATTCCAAGCCCTTTTGTTGTCCTCCAACAATCTTTTGATGATCCTTATCAGGATTTTGTTGGAGGATTCTACTAAACCATTTCCCTGGGGATAGTATGGAGTGGAGTGAATCAGCTTGATTCCAAATTTCTCACAAAACTTGACCAACAGTTCGGCCTTGAAAGAGGTTTCATTATCCATAACAATCTTTCTTGGGCAACCGAATCTTGTGATGAGGTCTTCCAGGAATCCAATAATTACCTTGTGGGAAGCACTTCTGGTGGGGATGGCTTCGACCCACTTAGTAAATAAATCTGTGGCAGTCAAGATCCATTTGTGCTGCCCGCTGGAAGCAGGGTGGATTTCTCCAATAAAATCTAGGCCCCATGGCTGGAAAGGTTTCGAAACAACTACAGGCTTTAAAGGCAAAGATTTGAGTTGTTTCTTTCCTGAAAATATTTGGCATGGGATGCAGGCTCTGACCTCTCTACAGAAATAGTGAACAAGGTGGGCCAGTGGTACCCATCTTTGAGAATTTTGTGAGCTGTGGTTTTCCAAAAATGGTGCCCTCCGCATAGGTCACTATGAAATTCAACCATGATCTTGTCGACCTCTTGTGAATCCATACATTTTAAAAGCATTCCTAGGGGGTCTTTCTAGTATAAATTTTGATCAATAAGGCAGTATCTAATTGCCTTGAGCTTCAGAGCTCTTGCTTTGTTTCTTGGCGGGCCATCTGGAGGCCACAAATCCTAAATAAAATATATGACATCTTTATACCAGGGACACCGAGCCAATGGGGGCTCCCTTGGAGGGTGTATTTCAGACAACTGATCCTGATGATTTTCCGAACATGCATTGATGAAATTTACCCCCAAGGCTTTGCAATTAGCTTCAGCCAACAGCTTGGCTAAGCCTTGACCTTTGATCAATTTGGTAGGCCTTATCTCCAAGTCAAACTCCAGGATCTTGGCTATCCACTTGCTCCTCTTCCCGTCTATGTCGGGCTGTACAAGGATGTCCTTCACGGAGGCTGAAGGGACGTATGCGGTCACTTTTGAGTGCAAGACATAGACTCTAAAAGCTTTGAGAGATTTCACTAAGGCATAGGCCTGTTTTTCCATGATTTCATACATGACCTCTGCATCTCTTAATGCCTTGCTGAAAAAAGCGATGGGTTTCTCTCGCCCTTCCTCATTTTTTGCGACAAGACCGCTGCTACTATTTCAAAAGAAGTGAAAGAGAATATTAGGAAATCTTTGGAATAATCAGGACTGATCAACACAGGTGCCTCAGTCAAAGCCCTTTTTATTTGGACAAAAGATTCCCTAGGTTCAGTGGTCCATTTCACTTCATTTCCCTTCTTGAGCATGGTTGTGATGTGTTTCACCAGCTCAACAAAATTTGAGATGAATCTCCTCAAAAAATTAATCTTTCCCAGAAAGGCCTAAACTTCCTTCTTAGATCTGGGAAGTGACAGGGTCCAAATTGCCTCTACCCTGCTAGGATCAATCCTCACTCCTTCCACTGATACTATATGCCCTAACAGCTTCCCTTCCTTCATGGCGAACAGAGATTTCTTGGGGTTTAATGAAATGCCAAAACTCCTGCATTTCAGGAAAACCTTCCTGAGATGACAACAGTGTTCTTTATCCAATTTTGAAAATACTGTGATATCATCCAGATAGACGACCACAAATTTATCTTTCTCCCCGATGAAGGCTATGTCCATGGCTCACTGAAATGTCGCTCCTGCATTCATCAACCCAAAAGAAATTTTGGCATACATGAATGTGCCCCAAGGAGTGGTAAAGACTGTTTTTTCTCTGTCCTCAGGCATGACCGATATCTGATTATAGCCAGAGAAACCGTCGATCATGGAAATCCTAGATGCGCCAGTTACCCTTTGCAATATGTGTTCCATGTTGCGTAGGGGGTAATTGTATTTCTTTGAACTCCTGTTCAGGTTTCTGAAATCGACACAAAGCCCGATTTCTCCACTTTTCTTCCTAACCGGAACCAAATTGGCCACTCATTCGGAATATCTCAAGGGGACGATGATCTGGGCCTCTAGCAACTTCTTCACTTCTTTCTCCATGACAGGCAGCAACATGGGATTTATCTATCTTAGCTTCTGCCTAAATGGCTTAGCCTCTTCCTTCAGTGGGATCTTGTGTTCAATGACAGATGTGTCATATGTATTGAGGTCTTCGTAGGTCCATGCAAACACATCAACAAACTCCCTCAATAACTTAGTATATTCGACCCTCTGCTCTCTGGTTAAACTCCTTGACAACTTGACAAACTTAGGCTCCTCCTATGTGCCAATGTTGCACTTGGCTGTGTCAGCATTTTCATTTGAAACCCTACCCTTTACTGCCACATCATTCCCATCGAACAATCTTTCTAAAGGGACTAGTCCCCTCAAAATGTGATTGCTAGGCAGCTGAATAATCTGGTGGTTAGCAATTTTATTTAAAAACACCCCAGGGTGAGGGTCACCTTCCAGGTCAGGATTCTGATCAATGTGCAACGCAGAAAATTCACAAACAGATTGGAGAAATTTTTCGATTTCCAGATCATCTTCGAATACCTTCCAATGCTTGACATTGTCTAGTACAGAGGGTCTATATTTTATCTCAACATCATATTTGGCCATAGACAGCTGAGGGACCTTGAACTAGCTAGCTAAAATAGCTAAAGAATCAGCCACAGCATTATCCTCCCTTGGAATAAAAGAGATGTTGAAGGTTGAGAAGAAGTTGTTAATCAGGTCCCATACCTCATTCCTGTAACTTCTGAGCCGAGGATGCTTGGCTCGATAGATATTCCTGACTTGTTGGATTATCAACTTAGCATCTCCAAATATTGCTATCTCTTTAATTCCCATTTCCTTTGCATCCTTCATACCCAGAACAAGAGCTTCATACTCTGCCACATTGTTGGTGGTTTCAAATTCCAGCTTGTATGACAGGGATATGGTCTCTTGAGAAGGTGACACAAAAAATACTCTGGCGCCAACGTCTTCGCTAGAAGAAGCTCCGTCAAAAAACATCTTCCAGATAGAGATGGTTGGAGGGGGAATCAGATAATTAAGACTGGGCTGCTTTTTGACTTGTAAAGGGTCTTCAGGAGCATTAGTGAGCTGCAATAAACTAGACCCCAAATCGGTGTCAAGTGCAAAGATGGGGTGATTGGTGGGGTTTGCTTCATCACTAACAATGTAGGCCAGCTGAGCTTCCCTATATAACCTCCTTTGTTCCCCTCCGAATACTGGAATGGTGGCATACGAGAGATCCATCTGTAATGTTCCTCCAATCTTTTTAATCCAAGATCTTGACAACAGCATGCCAAACTTGGGGGGAACATCAGCTACTACAATGTCCATGATCACACTCTTCATGGGCAGCTGAAACAAGGAAACCACCAGGTCTTTGATGACTCCCAGACACTGCACTCTCCTTGAATCGAAAGAGTACAAATCATGATAAGTTTCCGTCACCTCCAGTTCCAATTCTTCCATTACTATTTTGGGCATAAGGTTATGGGAAGCCCCTGAATCCATGAGGCAGTTATGCAACACTTTATCATGTATGTTCAGGGATGTGTAGAAAGGGGGGGATGAGTCATCTCTATCTTCTACCATGGGGCCTAGGACAACTATCGGCTTTTCATCTTGGAGATTTATGGAGTCTGTGGGAAGGCATGAGACCTCAGACTGTAAAAGCTCAGAGAAGCGTTTTTTGAACCCTTCATGTTTAATCAATTCGGTTAGGGGCACAGGGATCCTGACCTTTTGAATTTCATGCTCGAAATTAAAAGAAGATGTAAGCTTCAGGATTTCTCTTATTTCGGGAACATGACTCTAGACTATGGGAGTGAGGGGTTGGTTCTTCTTACCTCTATGACTGTCCGCCACTTCATTAGCAGGTTTCTCTGTTCTTGTGGACTGCTCAGGAACATCAGGTGCTACTATCTTCTTCTTGGACCTCAGGTCATACCTGCCTTGGCTGCCACTGGCCTTATCTCCCTTGCTCAACTCATTTATCCGGTTGTCCATGAGAGATTCCTCGTACGCTGATTGAGTGAGATGAGGAAAAGGAGTGTCTCCGAAGCAATGGATTTCAGGATCAAGCTCTCCTGTTTCCCCTTCTTCCCCTTCGGCCGCAACATTGTTCTGAAAAGGGGCCTGAATTTTCTGGTCTTCTTTGTCTCTTCCCCTCTCTCTTTGCATAGTCGAGGAAGCAACATTGTTTGGCCTCCTGAAACCTCCTTTATTTTCGGCGTTTTGAGGGCTCTTGTATGCTTTCTTACCCTCCATCTTCATTCTCTCCATCTCTGCAGATAGAGACTTCACCATCTTGGTTAGTTCATCCACTTCGGGTTGGGGCACCGATGGACCAGAAGTTGAGGCTTCAGATCTTCCCTTTCTCCTGTCTGCATCAGCCTTGTTTTTTAATCTATCAGCTGCTAATACATTAGATTCCACCTCTATGGCTACATATTGCATTTGAGCTAAGGAGGTGGCTCTTCTTTCTCTCAATAAAAGACAAAAATCGGGGCCAAACGCACTAGCATAAGAAATTTTGGCAGAGGCTTCTGAAGGCTTTATTTCGGCAGGGATTTTGTTATACATCTTATTGAATCTTTTGGAGAAGTCAGAGAAAGATTCTCCTTCCACTTTCTTCAAAGACCCAAACTTTGTCATGTAATACATGAAATATTTCCTATCGCCCCACTGCCTCAGGAAAGCACTATCCAGAGCTTCGATCCCAGCAATAGATCTGGGGGCCAATCCTCTAAACCACTTCCTCACCTCACCATCCAGGCTCTGAATGAAGACTCTCATCCAGGCATCTTCATTTTCAATGTTCAGGTTGTCTGCATAACTGTAGAAAGCAACCAGGTGCTCCTCTATAGTTATGTCCCCTTCTACAGTGAACTTGGGCATATACTTCAAGTAATCTCCAGCAGAGAGAGGATTCATAGGATGGGGTAGGACTAAGGGAGCGTATCTGGCAGTGATTATGGMGTCCATTCTATTTAGAGGGGGATTAGCACCCGCCATAGGAATATTAGGTGGAGGAGAACTCATAGGAGAAGGAGTTCGAAAAGGAGATACTGGGAATGAGCTTCCAGGAAATAATGGGGGATTTAGGAAGAAGGCYAACGGGCTTGGGTCAGCGGACGCTTCTCTCTGTGTAGAAGAGGCGGTAGTAACAAGAGGAGGAGTGGTAAAGCTAGGAGTGGGGAAATCTTCTGTGGTCCTGGGTCTATGCTGATGTACAACTTTAGGGGAAAGGGGAGTGACAAGGATTTCTCCCTCCAATCCCAGACTAGGAGGGGGAAACTCAGCAGGAACACTCCCGAAATTCAGGAAGCGGAAAACTTCAGAAAACAGTCTACTGGGAAGTTGAGGAGAAGAAAATGGAATTTCTATAGAAGGAGATAGCGGATTACCTGGTTCAGCGGTGGAAGTTTCTCCTTCAGAGGCCTTTCCTTTTCTAAAAATCACCTCCGGATCAGCTACAGGTGTAGCCAAGGGCAGCTGTGGATGGGATCGCATATGTCTGCCTCTGGAAGCCACAACTAAAACGGCAGGTTCGCTCCAGTGGAGTTGTCATAATGGAGTCGCAAGGTGCACAATAGCAATCTTCGAAGGCTCTGATACCTGATGCACCTTCAGAATCAAAGGCTCAATGTCGTTCAATCCCGGAGAAAATTTTCAACTTCGTCCCCGGCAACGGCGCCAGAAATGTTGGCGATGGAAGTCACCCCTGGATTGCAGCAGGAGCAGAGCCCGACGCCCATCAGTTTATGTCATGATTTTTTTATAAAAGAGGTGATCAAATGGAAGCTAACTCAATGCCATATTGTTCTAACACTGAAACTAGGCCAGGTAGGTGTGGGCAGGTGAGGTCTTAATCAAACTTCAGACAGTGAGTCGTAGTAAGGGTGAGTAGGGGGAAGACTTGAATCAGAGAGATGCAAAGGTCTGTCGTAAACATCAGGTTTCTAACAAACTATAGAAGAAGGCATCTAAACGCAAGATCTTCTTACATTCAAACACAAAAACCAGAGAATACAATAATGCGGCAATAAATCCTTTATCATAACATAATTGCAATAATTCGCACGAATCAGTCATTCACGAGCTCTCTTAGCATGAGATGAAAATTTAGATGGAGTAAGAAAGACTGTCTGTTATAAAATAAGAAATCTCACATACAGATGCATAACCAGAAAGCTAGAATATTTATCAAAACTTTATAGTCGGGAGCTTCGCTCTACCATCGATGATTTCAAAAAATGCAAAAACTAAGTACATATACTTGGACAGATTTGTCCGACAGAGGTGCGCTCGCCCTTCAATGCGTAGTGTCTCTTCAATCAAACTTCGAGCGGAAGTCCTTCATTAGACGTCTCCTTAACTTCGCATGGCCTTTGCAGGGGAGGTAGCTGAAACATTAAAGGCCAAAATGGCGTGTGCAAACTTCCTCTGGTCAGATGAGAACTCGGCGTGATCCTTTTGGAGAAAATTGATGTACAGAACCTTCTTGGGCAGACTGCCTATCGGAACCCCATGCCTTGCATTCAATGAGTGAGCTGAGGTTTCAACTACCTCCATTCACCTTCATTTATTTTTGGCGAGGACTAAGATCAAGGTAGAGCTGAACTGGCTTTTGGAGAACACGGTGATCCTTCCTGCGGCTAAACCCGGCATCCAGCGCTTTGGCACAACTCTTTTTCTTTCCCCAAGTGACCGGTCGTCAAGACCGTGAGCCCAACCCCTGAGTACTTTGGGTGCTTCACGTCTCACAGCTAGGAGGAGGTTGATTCTCATTATTCAAAGTCGCGATGCGTGAAGAGGTGACAGAGCCTAATCGTGCACCACGTACCCCCTTTTGATCAGACAGCCCAGAATGCTTTCGGTGATGCTGTGGGCCCGTCATTTAAAAATTCTTTGCATTTCATGATTCGCGAGTTCGCGGGTCGGAGACCCTTGGCTCCTCTTTTCCAAACTCCCGCTTCCCGAGATGGCGATACGGGCAGGGCTCCTTTTCTGGTCAGCGCTTTCCATATGTAACCGTTGGCTAGGGCCCAAGTACTAGCGCCTCTCACTACTCGTGACCTCGCGAGTTGGAGTATCGGAATTTGGCATTCTCCCCTCGCGAAGTCCCGAAATTCGATAGTCAGTGATGGTTGACCTCCTCCGGACACTTTTCGTAACTCGGAATCTCGCGCAACCAAAAGATATGGTCCACCCTTTGAACTCACAAACCCTGAGTTCAAGAAATAACATTGCGCTTGAAATTCTCGAGATCAATGGTCCTTGTAACTTCGCGAGTGCCTCCCGAAGAATTCCGACCGTTGACTTCCTTAAAACGTTTTTGCGCTATACTTGGCACGACTTGGTTAATCTGCAATTACCCATTAACCAATGTTCTGCTCTGTTGCTGAATCCTTTCTGCTAAAGAAAGAAATGCCCGCTTGCTTGCTTTTAAGTCCAACAAGGACTTCTTCTGTGCGCTGCGCTTGGGCGCTTCTCGTGCAACCTGCAGACCTGGATATCCCTATGCCGAAGACAAGTAATGTTGCTAACAACTAGTGTGCAGTTTCTTCGTGGTTTATCATCCTTCGAAAACTCCCAATGTCAAAAACGTCTCGGAGGTCGACGATTATTATTTCATTTTTTGTTCAATGCTTATTCTTTTAACCTTTCGTCGATGCTGAATTGATCGGTCATCGATGATATTCTGGGGGTGCTTGTCGCAAAAGAAATTTCACGTCTGCCAACGCCGATGGAGATCAGGGCTTGACAACTTTGGTTCTCTCTAGTGTTCTCTTTCACTCTTAATCCTTCCCAATGTCGAAATCCTTAATCACGTCCGGGAAAACTTTGACTGCCATTTCTCTAATTTAGATATTGTTCTTTTAAGTTAATGATTTTCACATGTCCAAGCAAGCTTTTAAAGACTTAATAAGAGACAAAAATGATAAGCAAATGACACATTTTCATATCTGACAATGCCGAAAGATCAAGTGGTACCTAAAAAGTAAAATTTTACGTAGACTTTTTAGGGTGTGTTGAGTGCTCAATAGAGCCTTTAGGCTTGATCTCATGGATAACATAAGAGCAATCATCTCTCAAGTGCATGCAGGATGAAACAGATTTGGCGGGATCACTTGAGGGAGAGGAGGGGGCAACAACAACTTTACCTTTATCATGTGTATGGTGGGCTTCAATTCTAAGTCTCTTGCTTGTGTGGGAAGAATGTACAGGTGAGTGTGCAAGGGAAATTTGGACAATTGGATTAACCGATGGAGGAGAAGCAGGTAGAGACAAATTGGGCCAGCCACGATGTTGGGAGACTGTTGGGTGAACAATCTCTTTTTGCATCCGTCATTTTCAGGGACTTCAAGTTGTAATGAGACACGAGGGGGAACCGGGATACCAGGGACATGTTGGGGTTGGAAGGGAGGCCTTTTTGGCCTAGGTTGGACTACCCCTTGTCCAATCCAGCTTGGAAGATTTAGTTTAACTCTTGTGGATCTGCATCAAAATGTATCGAAAACCTTGGCCTTCTAGGGCCTCTGTTCCAATTTCCTCTTCCCCTGTTATTTTGACCATGGTTCCCCTGCAGAAGAAGCTCATTCCTATATGCAACGTTTATTAGCAACTAACTTCTTAAACAAACCATACATGACACCTCTTTAAATATGAAACAAATTTTGGCTCAGCAACACATCAGACCCATGCAATCCAATCCATAAAAATCATTTAATACTTGTCAATGAGTAGGGGGTGAATAAGGTTTCTGGGATATCTGAGGGGGTTGTATTGACCGAAAAGTGATAAAATGAAAGGGAGTAGATCATGATTAGTGCTCAACAAATCATCAAACAAGCAACTGTGTTGTAATAACAAAACATATCAACTGTAACCCATCTCTGTGTCATCCTTCAATTGCTATAATACAGAGTTTCCATTTAATTATAATTTAATTTAATGAACATGGCGTGCAAAGTGAATCTGGGAATGTGAGAGGATTTGTAATGTGTGAAAAAGTGAGAGAATGGAAGGGAAGTTAATGGATATTGTTCATAAAACAAATTAAGACATCAATAATCATAACTCTGTACTAAATCAATCCAAAAAACATCAACACCACACCAACAATTACTGTGTATCAAGTTGTTCGTTGTTCCAACATTTAAATTTCCCAGAATTTCTCAATTCATAACAGTCTGTGCAATCATAACTCATAATCAAAACAAACTTTCCATTTCAACAGTCCTATTAAGAAAGCGTTGATCTTTTATTTATTTTCCTTCCTTTTAAGAATTTAAAAAAATGCACACAATATGCTTGACCTCTATCCCATAATGCATCACTATAATAATCAACATCCACTGTCCACCAATTTACATTCGGGCCCAATTAAAATATACATAGGTCATTTTCTTTTCAAATACGAACAAACTTTTAAAATATGCCCGATTACACACAACCTTCATCATATCAACCGACAACTCGAGCCTTATCACTTTTGATATAACTTCCCTTTTAAAACCATTGATAATCTGTACGATGATCCAATAATATATACAAAGAGAACATAACCAATTACACACAGGCACCATTTTTAAAATTAGCCATAACCCTGATCGGGCCTAGCAAAACACACATGTGTTTCCAATTTCAATAAAGACCACGCTAGTAAAAACACCATAATGAAAGAAGACATTTCTCGACTGTATGTAAGCGCCTATAACTAGTCAACCAATTTTATCATAGAAAGATAATACAAAGACTCGATGAAAAACCTCCATAACCATTCCACTGATAAACTCATATTTGACAACCAAGAAGGTGCCTGAAGGGAGCAAAGATAGTTGGAAATCCAATCGGGTCCATCACAATTAAATGCAGGGAGACAACAAGAGTGTGTTTATCTTTTAACCATAACACAGAGAGCTGGAGGTCTTCTGATACTTATCAATCATAGGCAGAATACCCTTGAAAAATATACAGTAATGAGTCACACAATCCCCTTATTACTCCAAGTCCTTGAAAAGATCAATGATTAACACCCGAGGAGAGCAAAGGTAGGCATATAATAACCCAATGCACATAGTGCATTTAACACTTGTAGAGGAGAGGTGAAGTTAACTGAACAATGATAGTTATTAAAAGAACACATAGAGATATAACATCTCTATCCATTTACTTAAGAGATAAACAACCTAACAACAATACTAGTGAGGACGCATACATCATAACGCCGAGATATGACTTGTATCGCCCCACAACCACACAGTACATGTTAATGTTATGGCCACCCAAAGACTGGATCTTGGGATACTTCAGTGAAAATACAATAAGAATGAGTCAACGACCATGACTCGGGGTTTGAAGAAATAACACAACAACTACTGGCCATCTGAATGCGACTGGATAAGGGTTAAAATCATGACTATGAGGGAATGAAAATAACTGACGGTAATACACAGAACAAAACCCTCCACCATCAATACAGAGTGATATGTACCACATTCACTTATTATCCACAGAGACCCATCACGATATTAAACTGACCGGGCAACCAATCAATTCACAACTTAAACAAAACCGAATTCTTTTGCTTGCAATTTGAAACATTTTACAGTCATCACATAGAGAAATAACACACAGTTTACAGTCGAAATTCTCAACACACTAAATCCAAGCATCATTGAGCCATTATTTTTACATACATAGAGAATATTTCATGGATGTAGAGAAAAATAACCATACTTGTAACAAAACACTTAAAAGGGCGAGTTGGCCGAGCCTTCTTCTTTCCAAGAGCCTGAAATGTGGAGCTTCACAACCAACAGACCAAAAATGCAACAAGGAACAATGTTAGGGTGACGGTCGATAGGGGGAGTATGGAGTGACGTGAAGTAAATGCACGTCGCTTCCATCCCCTAGCCTATTCAATTCAAAGTACGAGACAACCAAACATTCACCAATCAATTAAACCATGTATTCAATGCCAAACCATTTGAAATCTGTGATGATACCCAATATCACTTACACGTTAACCCTTGCCACAATTCTATGCCATCATACATATAACAATGCACCCAATTCAAATATAGTGAAATTCACATAGCCCACTAACCAACCATATCATAATAGTTAGGACTAACACTAACATTGTTTTACTTTTCCATTTGCATATAACCCTTTATCATAGCTCAAACATAACTTCTTTCCCTTTAATATTTTTTTTCATACGTTTTCTTTCTTTGTTTTGATTATGTTATCACTAATATATCTCTTGCATATATGTGGCTAGGTAATCAATCACAATGATTAGTGACATGGTTAAATCATATCAATTGTAAATACATGCCCATCGTAACAAAAAAAATGCTTTGGATCGCAAGAAGCATTCCATAAAATGCATCATCCACCTGTTACTATGTCAAAATGAAACCAAGACTGCATTGTCACCCATGTAGGACTGTGTAGGCAACATCAAAACAGTAGTAGAAAAATGTGTGATATGTCTATCCTTGCGCCTCTAGTCTACAAGGGGGTCCCACCTGCTAGTATTATATTATTAGCATAGTTTAAATAATAGGGCTTTAGCAATACTCTACGTACATAATTCATCGTTACAATTTTAATCATCAACAAATTCATTTCCACACGAACAGGGTAGCGACGAAACAATGATTTGGGTTTAACCCAAGAACAAATATAAAGAAATCCACAGAGTTAAACAACATATTTCCCCCCTTCAGAACTCAATATCAACCACTATGCATTAATTCCCTTCAATCAGGAGCGCTCATTTTCATGCATTGAAACGAAGCACACGGACAATCAACAACAAGCATAGCATATCATTCACAGAGCCACAACTAAGTTATTTTACAATGACTTGAACTTAGATGGTAGAAAAGTCGAAACCTAGAACCTGAAAATGTGTTGAACCTATACGCCTTGGAAAATCGTTGCAGCAATTACGATCCAGAGTTCCACCTTGCCTTCGAATCTCAGAACCTCGAGGTGGTAAACCCCCAAAAATTACCTCATATATTTACTGCAAGTCATGTCGGGTTGAAGTGGTGGCTAACATTAATCCTTTGCAAACCCTAAATATTACCATGTCAAAACCTCATACAGCCGGAGAATGCCAAGTGTATTCCATGTCACACAACTTCACATGCCACATAAGTTGCCACCTACCTCATTAAGTACCCATAACCCTCGACTAAACTTTCAGATATTCTCTACCTTAAAATACACTCTTCAAACCAAATAAACTAACCATTCAACTCAAAATGACAAAATATATAATTACCAAAAAAACATAAAAATGTTTTATTAAACAAAACCATTCATAACTTTAACTTTAAAAATAGTAAAAAATTCAACTCAAAATGACAAAATATATAATTACCAACAACATAAAAAGGTTTTATTAAACAAAACCATTCATAACTTTAAAAATAGTAAAAAAGGAGATCCACTACTATAGTATTAACATAATATAGGGATATGAGTCAAAATATAAACATTGCACAGTGCACACATGAAATAAGTGCAACATTGATCTGAAATGTAAAAGTTGACATGATACGTATACATCAAAAACTAGAAACTGAGATGCAAATTAGTCGTTTAAGAATAGGGGACCGACATTGACGTAACATGTAAACATTGACATGATGATATCTATA
>JASDQU010204311.1:4769-17153 GCA_032191745.1 Picea mariana
ATGGTATATCCACATAGATTGAACACCTTAAGGAAACTACTCACACAAAGATCAAATATTAGTATAACATTATTTACATAGTTAAAACCCTCAATGGGGGAAATATCCCATGGCCCCATCCAACATTGCCACTTGAGGAAATATATTAATTTACAAAGAAAATATATTACATGAACATCTCTCACAATCGATCATCAACAAAAGACCTTCTGATTTTTAAATATACATCATATAAAAATTGGGTGTTATACCACATATAGAGTGCCATTAGTATCTAGGAGAATATGAATTGTGAGATCACTTGTTACGAGTAAAATCTCTCTATGGCTAGGGTTAAACCACAATAGACAGAATGACACCCATAAATAAAATCTAATATCATGTATGCTATATAAATGAAATGATAAAAAGATAAGGCTAGAAGCCTACCTCGTCTAGATGCTCGAACAAGATGACAATTGAGCACATGACCCAAAGCTTTATACCTGCAACTTGTCCTCAACAACCAAGATACAAAAACATATGGTGATAATATATATTATCAGCATATAAATTTAGCATAATCCATTGACATACATGACAAATACTCCCATGGAAAGTAATTCAAATATTTGCAAGATATCAATTGGATGAGAAAATAGTATTTCTATTAAAGTAATCAATAGAAATACATAGGTGACAAACTTATGTAACAACACATATTAGAACCAAGAAACCAAGTCCCTCCATTTGGGCCTCCACCACTTCAATCCTCCACAAAGGCAATCTCACATGTAGGATTTAATTAGGTTCTCCATCACAAAATAGGAAGAGCTTGGGGGATTAACACAGGTAGTTCAGACTTTCAAGGAAAAAGGTATGCAAACTCAATATGAAGTAAAATTTTTCCAGAGTGTCTTTTCTCTCAAAGTTGTCTCTCTCATTAGGCTTGGATATGGCTCAATTTATAGTCTCCAAATGGAAATGAAGGGTTGAGTCAGAGAATTTCCAATACATGGAAGGTCAAGGACCATGGATCACATGACATGGCATGTAAACTCGACATAATTTTTAATTTTTTAACACCAAACTTGATGTATGCGGTCTACAGTGGAGCAACCTGCATATACGCTTGGTGTCTAACTGGTAGGGCGCGTATATGTACAAAAATGTGTATTTTTTTCTCTGTAGTGAAAAAAAGGGGACTTCAAGTCTACATAGGGAAATGGAAGGTCATCCAAGAAACATGCATGGAGTGAGGAAATTTTTTCTATAAAATCATTTTATGCCTACAACACAATTCTGACCATTGAATTAGATATTTATGGAAGTATGCTAAAGAAAGAAACTTTTCCTAAACACACATTGGACCAAGTTGAACATAATTAACTACTTTAAAGTGTATAAATATCACAACATCCCCTCTTAAGAAAAACTTGTGATACGATTGAAGGGTTTGAAAAGATTACACAATAGAACAAGGAATGAGGCACTATAACCTATCCCTTCTTAATGACAACTTCTTGGATTCTTAACATAGACCAAAACTTAGGAAAATTTGTAATTTACCTAGGGAGGATGGTTTGAGGTACCTAGGGTGTGACCTAATGGAATAATAAAGGTAATGTGGCCATAATTATGCAATAGGTCCACTTGGTAGTTGATGGGTAATAAATAATCCCACTAGATAATTAAAATAAAATAATATAACAATAAGGAGTAGTTGGCATATAATCCTAACAATACTCATAAGAAAATATAAATATAGAGTGGACGTGACATTTCATAATTGTGTAAACAGCTTCTCATGACTATTCTTAGGGGTCTATTCCAACTAGCCCTTATCCTTTTATTATTTTCTTTTAATTACCTAGTGGGCATATTTATTACTCATAAACTATCAAGTGGGCCTATTCCATAAGCATGGCCACATTACATTTATTATCCCCTTAGGTATCACCCTAGCTTCCCCATATTATCCTCCTTAGGTACCTTTCAAAACTTCACTTCTTTAAGAGTATTTGTAAATATGTCTACAACTTAATCATAAATTCAATAATAGAGCACTTTCAGATAGTGATACTAAAGAAGCTTCATGATGAAGTGCATAGGTAACTGAAGAATATACAATAACAACTTTAATGTATATATAGTAATATTTTATTTCATTACATATTTACAATGAGAATTGGTCATCCTTATATACAATCAAAGGCAGAGTGACATGACCAAATATGTAACCCTCTGCTATTAATTATTAACTATTAACTATTAATTGATAGTTAATTATTTGTTATATTACAAGTCATCGCTTCTCTAAAATGATTCGTTCACCAAGCATTGGTAACAAAGGATATTTTGATCAAAATTAGTTATTTTCCCATGTAGATTCATCTTCAGGAAGGTTCCTCCACTTAATAAGATACTAATTGAGAATTATAGAACAAAATATTTTGGTTATGGCTTCTTAAATGCACTCGGGCTCGGACATAACTAAATTCCCCTCTTCATCTAGTAAGGGTAGTTATGTCTGCACATTTGTTGTTGGGACCAAGTTTTTCTTCAAACATGAAATATGGAAAGAATCATGCAACATCTTATTCTTGGGTATATCAAGGGAATATGATACATGGCCTATCCTCTTACATATTTTATAGAGGCCATATAAATTGGGCACAAGCTTATTGTTTTCGTATTTTTTGAGTGATTAATGTTTGTATGGCTAGAGATAGATGAACTCACAGTCTTCTACCTCAAATTCATGATCATGTCTTTTTTTCTATACTTGTTGTTTGATTCGATTCCTTGACTACTCAAGATGGGTCTTGAAGATACAAAGGATTTCATCAAAATCAACTAGGTAATATTTTACCATAGGTTATTGAAATTTGTGAAAAAATAATATTTTACAAATGGGAGAGGATAGATGTATAAATCCTCAGTGGGAGTCATTTTTGTTGAAATGCGATATGTGGTATTACACCACCATTATGCCAGATGCAACCAATTATGCCATAGTGACTGACGATCATTCAAAAAAATTCTTAGGTAACTTTAAAGGGATTTATTTAACACTTCATTCTACCCATATGTTTATGGATGGTAAGAAGTACTCATGGTTAAGGTGTTCCCAACTTGATGGAACAATTCCTTCTGAAAATTACTGGTAAATTTGGGATCCCTATCGCTGAAAATAACCTTGGGAATACCATGGAGTCTATAGATATTTTGGCGAACCTATCAACAACTTGACTGGCCTTGGATTTTGATTATATCCCAATGAATTGATCATATTTAGCTAATTAGTATACACCTACAAATTTTCTATCTTTCTCGTAACACCTTGTTTTCCCCCAAGTCTATAAATATAACTATGACCTAATGTCACAACGAGTTGTGATAGGAATATTCGTCCATTGTGACACTAGAATGGAAATGTTGAAACTATGTATATGCATGTGTGTGTGTGTGCTTCCATTTTTTCCAAATATCATATTTAAATATATTTCCCTATTTTCCCTTTTCAAAATTAACTAATGTAGAGAGATGGTAGTTGGGAAACCAACCACTAGTGATGAATGGAAGTATGAGAGACTGGATATGATGGCTTGGGACTATCATCTAAGGTAAAAAAAAAGTACCCACCTCGTTTTTAAAGGATTGAAGCATGAGGTAATTTGACACGTGGAAGGAGAAGTCATGAATCTTCTAGAGAATCAAAAATATGGGGAAGCTGAGAAAACAAGGGAAGATATATTTTTGTGAGTATATAACTCACTGTTGAATTTCAAGCAAAGAATAACCCTAATCCAACCTAGACACATCACCATGATACTAGTTCTTTTTGGACATGAAAACATACACCGAGAGGGGAGGGAATCAAGGGACTGTGTAGCAGAGAAGGGACTCCATTTTCATAGGTTATCCAACTGAGAAGGCTACTGAGAAAAACTCATGGAGGCCCTAGCTTGGTGGGTAAAAATGGAAATCTCCATTTTTTACTACTATGGAGGAGAGTTCCATTCATGCTCAACCTAATTTCCTCTTAAGAACCTGAGTTCCTTGGTAGTATCATGGTCTGGTATAGGGGTGACCTGTTGTAGAAAACTTGGTGCAATGAAGCCTATGATTGGGTGGTAAAGTGATCACCCTTAGTCAGTGGGTTTAGCTAGAAGTTGTGAAAATATAAGTCTCTAACTTATGTTTTGTATGATCTAAGGTATACTAAATCTATGAAATATGCATTTTATTGAATTTCAAAATTTTTAAATGTCCACGGGTAGAGAATCATGAATGACATGAATGGATATTTTGAAATTCCTTTATGATGGTCAAGTTTTCAAGCTAGTTATGTTTGTTGAATGCATACATAATGTATTTGTAATACTGTGGTAAAACCTATGATTTTAGAGATACTTGAGTGAAGAAGTTTATTCAATCAGGAATATGGGGTCTTCCTTGAAAATCTTTAAATTCAGAACTGATAATGGTTAGGTTTGGTTAGAATAACCGCGTCAAGGGTCAAATGAATTCATGAAAATGGAGAGTTGTCTTTGTTTAATCCCTTCATTCTAAAACCATGATGGAACCTTGGAGTTGAAACTTATTTCATTTTCTAACAAAGATCTTACTGAATGGATTTCAATCCCTTTGGTGACACATCCAATCATGACATAAGTTATGTTGGGGGTAAGGTCAATAGGTTGTAGCACACCAGGTGACTACTATATGTTTTGTATTTTCTGATGTGGAATACCCTAGGAGTATTTTCCATTCCTATTAGTTATAAGGTGTTTGTTTATTCCTAGTGCTTCAATTTGGTCCAAAAGTCCTATTCATGTTTCATAAAGAAAAGTCAAAGTAGGGCCTTTATGGTGCAAACTCATGGTCCTTTCTGGTCCATGCAATAGGGTGAAAACCAGCATAAAGGTGATGATGGGTACAACACACCAAGGTATCAAAGATGGTGGTAGTTGGTATATTACTAAGGATAAATCATTATGTAATGTGGTAATAGAAATGATGGAGCTACATGTGACACGTAGACATGGATAGTTTGTTCCACCATTTATAGATCATCCAAAGAATGTCAAAACTAATGTAGAAGAAAGAAACTAAAGGTAAAAACAACCACCATATTTATCATGAATTATCATCTCCTCTCTCTCCCTAAGAAGAATGTTTTTTCTATGTGTCACCCTTGTAAAGAAAGGTAGGCCCTTTCATCAGTAAAAAGGGGTGGATGGTTATGACACCTTTGCAGTCATAATGAAACGTAACTCATATCAGGAGGTGAGAGAAGGGACATGTGTGCTCCTATTGTTAAATTCAAGATGAAGAAATGATCCATTAAAAGTCGAGAACTTGAAAGCCTTAAAAAATAGAGGATCAACGATCATGATCATTATTGGATATCAAATTCTTTGGGAAGGAATTGTTAGAAGTTTTTTTTCAGAAAACCATTAGTGATTTTTATGTTTCTAATGAGGTTATCCTGATCAACTAAACATCATGCATATTTGAGCCCGAGAAAATTGTGGGTCATTAGATTGTTGAGACCTAAGCCATTAGATCCCTTGAGAAAGAATCTTCAGAAGGATTTGTTCAGAAAGTACAAAAATGATCTTTTCTTTTCGACAGGGCTAGTCCAACCGAGCTAAATATCATGCACATTTAAGCCCAAAAGGATTCGGGCCATTGGATTAAAAAAAATCCAGTTGTTAGATCTGTCGAAAAATGGTAACCTTATTAAAGAGTGTGCATATTGAAAACCATTTATCTATGTTTTTGATAAGGTGTGATCCCCACCATTTGATCTATCAGATGGGCATGTTCCCTCAAAAGGGATAGGTATGGAAAATAATGTCACGTCAGAAAATGGTGATGTAAGTGCCATGTCATTTGGATCAAATATGGAGACCCGCTATTGGGACACATTAATAAGGATTGATGAGTCAAGGATTGACACGTAGCATCTAGGTATAAGTGGGACCAAAATTGTAAGCCTCAAAAGATATTAACCAAGTTTCAAGGATGAATTTGCACCGTCCTTTAAGCATTAAGGGTCAGGATGGATTTTTTGGACGATCTAGTCTAGAATACCTTTACGAAGAAGTGACAATGATAGGCTTGCAAGAGAACACATGAGGGAAGAATCTACCCAATGGGTAAAGTCTGATGGCACAAGCTCAACATTAATATAGGACATGTCCTTCAGAAATATCGATATGTTTGGCTTGATAATCATTCTAATAATGATAGTCCGACAATATATAAGACATTGAGCTTCTAGAGGATTGGATGGTTGTGTGAGTTATCTAACTTGATTACCAGGTTCGATAATTTTTTTTGTAATTTTGATTCATCACTTCGATGAAGATAGACCAATAGAGAGAATATGATAGTAATGTAGACTATAAAATTTTGAAGACTAAGTTTGAAGGCTTGGAAGTTGGTTCAAGGTTGATATTTTCAACCCTTATGAAAGCCAATACATGTCAAATGACACATGTACTGAAAACCCACAAGGATGCCACGTGGATATAAGGTAGGTTTGGTGGGATAATACCTAGGAAATATTTAGAAGGCCATATCTTGCTAATGTGTGCTCGGATGTTGGTGTGGCTATAGTCATTTGAAATATCTTGAATAGATGAATAGTGCTATTATCTCATAGTTAGGTTTAGAAGGATGGTTAATAAGATTAATTTAGGACACCCCACCAGCCTAATGAAGCTTAAGGGGGTCAGGTGTGTTAAAAAATGGTACCAGAGTGATGTTCAATATCTAGGCATGAATGGGCCAATAAGAGGTCAAAAGATTTGTGTGCCAATGGATATAATGCGTCTACTAGTGTTTTTTTTTTCTTTCAAAATTTAAATATTATGTATTTAAGTATTATATTCATAGGTTTATGGAAATTAAATACTACATATTTATCTTGAGCATAAAAATTGTATGTCTTTTAACTTGTGTAAGATAACATGAATTATACAAAAACTATAACTATGTTGATGATCATTAACAACATATTTCTTAATCTGGATGACAACAGGGACATGTTTTTTTTAGTTTGGGACTATTGTAGGACCATGAGAACCCTATAAAGGTTGTGTGATTGTGTGCCTCTTTAACTATGTGATTAGCTAATAATGGCCTATTGTTTGAACACTTACAAGACTTAGTGAAGTGAACGAGTAACAATAGTAGACTAGTACAGTGCGGTATGGAAGAGACCTCATATATTGATGCAAACCCCTGACCCTCGGGCCAAGATCCGTATAGGATCGTTCTAAATTCTCCTTGAGTCGAAGAGGCTCCCTCGGATCCCTATTGGAACCTCATGAATCTAATCAATAGGTCCTACGTGAAAACCCACCTTGCGCAAATTAACACTAGACATGAGCCTTCCATATCCAAGAGACCACAATTGGGTCTTAGCACAAGAACCCTTCATGACTCACGATCTCACGAGTTCATGAGACGATGACCTCGACTCCTCTTTCTCTGAACCTCTGATATCTGAGATGACGATACGGGTATGAATCCCTCCTCGCTAGCGTCTCTACAAGTGACTGCTGGCTAGGGCCTAACTCTATCTCCCCTTGCAACTCGCGACTTCATGAGTTGAAGTGTTGAGCCCTCGTGCTCCTCCTTTACAAAACCCTGAAGCATGATAATTCAACGATGGTTGAACCATTCCAAGGTGATGCATGTATGCCACCTGTCGACTACTTCCGACTTTTCTGTGGGCTCCATGTTTGTGTCACATGTAAACCACATGATCCCCACTTAACGGACATGCCATGTGTTCACACGAGCCCTCGGAGCTCGGAACCTCGTGACTTCTGCAGTCAAAGAGAAATTCTTTCAATCCCGAACCCCTGATACACGAGACCACGCGGAGGTTCTGATCCAATGGTTCTCCCATGGCTTGGATCCAATGGTCTAGATCTCCTTCCCTGCTCTTCACAACTCATGACCTCACAAAAAACCAATAATTTGGTCTGTCCTCCAAACTCACGAATCCCGAATTCGCGATATGATTCGAAAACATGGGTTGAGACGAGATCAACAGCTCATATTGAATCTTGATATTAGGGTGGTGAGTTCTTCCAACTCCTAACCACCTTATGGCTCCATTGGATCCTACGTCCCTCGTGATTTCGTGAGCTCTCCACGAAGAATTCTAACCACTGGATTCACTCCTCAATGGATTCTACCTAACGATTGAGTGTTCTCCCTACAGAACTTAATTTCTATGTGGCAGCTTCGATTTTTGTCTCCCTTTGAACACTTTGAAGGTGTTATCCATCCTGAGCTTTCACTTACAAACACAAGCCTAAAAAAGGATCCCTGCTCGCACTCCTTGTGGAAAACCTTCAAATAACTTCTGGTTATTTGAATCTTCAACCCTGTGCACTCTTTGCAATAGTAGTCCTTCAACTTTCCCTTTCGTTGATAGGTTCTAAGACTTCCACCAGCCTGTGGACACCTTGCACGACTCTGTGCTTCTCCTGCACTTATGCTGGTATGAGAACAATGATATCTCTCCTGAGATTTCTAAGATAAAACTTAGACCCTCATCAACACACACCTTGCGGACTTTCACTGCACTCCTTACAGGAATTCTCAGGAAGAGAAACAATTGGAACTCATTCTTCTCCTCTCTTAGACTTCATACACTCAACATGAAATCATACACATAACACAACATTGAAGCAAATGCATAACAGAGAAACAAATCAATTGTAAACATACCATTCAACAATTGTAAACAGTAAGCATCATAACACCATGAAAATTGAGTCAAATCTTCATATATTAACTCAAGTGCCTCTTGTACATGGGTTCTTCTCTATAGCTCTTTGCTACAGCTCTCCAGCTTATGAAATTTTGAATGATCATCCCAAAAATTACACTGATACAAGGGTGAGGGTATCTATATCCATTTTTCCTCCTAAGCTTCTGAACTGTCTAATCTAACATTCATATCTACCTACTTTACATTAACAACCTTAAATGCCTATTACATCCGATAGATGGGAGTAATTCCTCCAGATCTGTTCATATATCTAAGGCATAAATGCAAGTATGCTTCTCCTATCTTAGTACATTAATGCTTTAGATTTCAAAATTCAAAACATTTTCATAAAAGCGTTCCCCTTTTTCCATTTGCGTGTCTAGCTATTCCTTTGGCTAGGCATGTGCCTTGGGCTTGGTATGATGCTCCTGCATCATACTCCCTTGCTTGAAAATTTTCATGAACTCCTCTTCATGAGTTCTTGCATGGTCTATCCATGCATTTGAAATTCTGCTTCATCCTCCCAACTGACATATTCAACTGGATGTCCCTTCCACTTGACCTATTATTCAAAATACTCCTTTCTCCTGGTCTTTCTGCTAATCCTCTTGTCAATTATTCTTTCCACCTGCGGCTTTTCAGCTACAGGCATTTGTTTTGTCCATTTAACTTCTTCTTGCTCATCTTATGCTCCTGCTTCTTCAGCTCTGTAAGGGTACAAATCCGCAACATTGAATATCGGTGAGATTCCGACCCCATCTGGTAATTCAATCTCATATGCGTTTTCCCCAAATTTCCTTATGACTTTGCATGGTCCAATCTTTTTCATCTTCAGTTTGTTATATGTTCCCCTTGGGAACCTCTCCTTCCTCAGTTGTGCAAGAATCAAATTGCCAACTTCAAATTGAATTTCTCGCCTGTGTTGATCTGCTCTCTGCTTGTATTCTTGACTTGAACTCTGCAATCGCTCCTTGACTTGGTTGTGAAGCTCCTTCATTCCTTTTGCAAAGTCCTCTGCACTAGCACTCCTGAATTCATTTTGTTCATAATCTTTCAATTCAGAAAATCCCCTTGGCTGCATTCCATATACAATCTGGAATGGACTCTTCCCTGTGCTTTTATTGAGTGAATCATTGTAAGAGAATTCCGCCTATGGCAGAATGTGATCCCATTTACTATGGTGTTCAATCACTAAGCTTCTCAACAAATCTCCCAAGATCCTGTTTACGACCTCTGTCTGTGCATCCATTTGAGGATGATACGCTGAGATAAAAGACAAACTTGTCCCCAACTTCTTCCATAAGGTCCTCCATAAATGCCCTATGAACTTGGTATCTTGATCAGAATTGATACTCTTTGGCAAGCCGTGAAGTCTGACGACTTCCTTGAAAAATAGGTTCGCAATATGAGTTGCGTCGCTAGTTTTTTGGCATGGTATGAAATGTGCCATCTTTAAAAATTTGTCGACCACCACAAATATCAAATCACATCCTCTTTGTGTCCTTGGTAGTCCCAATATGAAATCCATGCTCATTGCGTCCCACGGCCTTTCAAGTAGGGGTAATGGTTGGTATAACCCTGTGTTATTCCTTTTTCCCTTCGTGTGCTGGCAAATTCTACACCTGTCCAAAAATTTCTTAACATATGTTCTCATCCCTGGCCAATAATATGAGCTATTCAACTTTGATAATTTTTTATCATGACCAAAGTGTCCAACCAATCCTCCACTTTGTTTTTCCTTCAACAGGTTCTCCCTCATGGAGGATTTTGGAATACATAGTTGATTTCCCTTGAATAATAATCCATCCTGGATCATGTATTCAGTCCACTGGCTTCTGTCCCTGAGAATTGGATTCTCCGATGCCTCATATGCCTCCTTGAAGTCTGGATCATCCCTATACATTTCTTTAAAGTTATAAAAACCCAAAGTCTTAACTCTGAATTCCCGCATAAGAAAACATTTCCTGCTCAAAGTATCAACAACTTTGTTAGCAGTTCCAGAAATATGCTTAGTCATAAAAGTAAATTTCTTCATGAATTCAACCCATTTAGAATTCTTTTGGTTCAAATTCTCCTGTTGAATCATAAATTATAAAGCGTTATTATTGTTGTACAAAAAAAACTCCTTGGGAACCAAATAGTGTCTCCATTTCTTCAACGCTTGTATGACTGCATATAATTCTTTGTCATGTGTGGAGTACTTAATCTTTGCTTCATTCAGTTTTTCACTGAAGTACGTGATCAGCCTGTCGTCTTGGCTTAAGACCACTCCAATTGCAAATCCACTCGTGTCAGACCTGACCTGGAATGTCTTGTTAATCTGGCAAAACCAGAATTGGTTTCTCAGTGATCTTCTTCTTCAGCAGGTTGAAAATTTTCTCTGCTTCCTCCATCCAGTGAAAATATTTATGTCTTTTCTTCACCGTATCCAGCATTGGTGCGCTAATTCCACTGAATTTTTGGATAAATTTCTTGTAGAATCTATCCAAACAATGGAAGCTTCGTACTTCAAATACACTCTTCAGCGATGGCCAATTCTTAATCGCCTCTACCTTTTTCGGATCCATCTTCAACTCATTTGCAGAGATAACAAAGCCCAAATAAATGAGTTCTTCCCTCATAAATGAAGATTTATTCATATTGATCAACAATTTCTCTTGCTTTAATTCTCTCATTACTGCAGCTAAATGCTTTAAGTGCTCTGCTTCTATCTTGCTAAAAATTAATATATTGTTAAGATATATAATGACAAATTTCCCAATGAAATCCTTCAGGACTTCATTCATCAACCTCATGAAAGTACTGGGCGCATTCATTAAGCCAAATGGCATGACAAGCCATTCATACAACCCCTCATTCGTCTTGAGTGTTGTCTTCCATTCATCATCTTCTCTGATCCGAATTTGATGATACCCACTTTTCAAATCAATATTTGGAAAAAAATTTGCTCCACTCAAGCAATCCATCAAGTCGTCCATCCTTGGCAATGGAAATCTGTATCTGATGGTAATCTTATTGATCGTGCTTGAGTTTTTACACATTCTCCAGCCTCCATTTTTTTTTGGGCTGAGCACTGTCGGAACAACGCATGGACTCAAGCTTTCTCGAATCAATCCTTTGTCCATTAAGTTCTGGACCTGTCTCTTAACTTCTTCATTTTCCCGCGGCATCAATCGATGTGCTGCTTTGTTTGGAAAATTGGCTCCAAGTATAAGTTCGATATGATGACTTATACTCCTGATAGGTGGAAACAAACAAGGTAGTTCGTCCACTACTATATCAGCAAATTCTTCTAGCAACTCCTGATTTTCTTCTGGTAGATCATATATTCTCGTACTGGTCAAAACAATTTTGGGCTTCCTGACCACAATAAATTGTGTGTCTTCCTTATTCTTAACCTCATTAAGAAGCTCCTTCCCACTCATGAGAAGTACAGTGTTGCTCATTTTTGTTTTCACTTCTTTATTCTTAATCGGAAACAACATGTGAGTCCTACCATTTTTCTCCAGGGTGTACATGTTCTTTCTCCCATCATGAACTACGTTTTTGTCATATTTCCATGGTCTACCTAGCAATAGATGACAAACATCCATGGGAATGAC
>JASDQU010204312.1:0-18847 GCA_032191745.1 Picea mariana
ATAAAATTATGAAACTCACACCCAAAATACTACAAAATGTCCACAATCCAATGCAACCAGTCCCACTCAATTTGGATACTCTAGGAAGAAGTTATGATTGTTTTACCTAGAACACCTTCTTGAGACTAGTCAGATACCCTATCTTACACAAGGTGTATCTACAAATGTAAGATGAGTCAGAAGCTGAAATTTTTACCACAGATACCTTGCTAATTTTTGTAAAAGGCCTCCAAAGTGTAGGGTCTGCAACGTTACAGAAAATTTTTTATAGCGAAAATTCCGCAATGACTCAGTTCAGAATGATTCCAAAACCCTATCTTGTATAGGTTGTATCTCTGAAATTATAAGGCCTCGGGAGCTAAATTTTGAACCCAACGTACCTTGATACATATACTAAATATCCTCCAAGCCGTTCCTTTTGAAACATTGTAGAAAACAAGTTATAGCGAAAATTCCAAGGTGTCTCAGATGTAGCAGCGAAACCCCAAGACCTTGAGCTCTTATACCATATGTTAAGAACCAAATATCAATATAGCATAGAAAAACCTTAGAAAAAGTACTCAATGCCTTGAAAAAGAGATAATTTCAGATAGTAAGCCTCTTCGAGGGGGCAACCTCCTTTTACCCCACTTAAATGTTCAAGTACAAGATGATTCAAAATGAAAATGTCTCCTTGGTATATATAGGAGACTAGGAGGTACTAATGGCCTAAAGACGACATAAATAAAATAACATTACTAATATAATATGCCCCAATTAAGGGGTAATGAGCCAATATTAGGGCTTAACACTATCACTATGAATAATTAATCTAAACAAGAAACTCTTTGAATAAGCAAATTACAAGCAATCTATCTCTGAATTGTTTCATTTGTCTATTTAATCTACCTCTGAATAAGAAAATGACAAGTAATCTATCTCTAAAATATTTAATCTACATCTAAATAAGAAAATGACATGTAAACAAATAAGCAAATAATCTGTCAAAATTATCTTTACAAGTGAACTCTATTCTTAAAGAAAAAACTCACTATTATTTCTATCTTGAAAAGAATAAACACTAATATATCAAACTGAAAGAAAGAGTGTTGTGATATCATTCAAATGTGATGATTATGTCTATGGTGACGAATGGTATCCCGATGGCATCAAACTACTAATGACAATTCAAGTGGAATTAACTCAATGCTAACTTCTACAAAGAAATGTAAAGTATGGATAAGGTAGTCTATAGAAAGTTTTTCCATCATAAAAGTAATACTAAATATTCTTGGAATCCATATGATCTTTAGACATTGTGCAGAAAATATTCAACATCAATCATTTACTCTATCACACAACTATTGGAAAGTACCATTTTCAAAATCACTAACTCAAGAAAAGCTACAAACTCATAATTAACACTTAATTAAAAATCCTAATTCAAATTCATAACTAAGATGACAACGAAAATACTCTGTGCAAACCTACAAACTCTTGATTGATGCTAATTAGAAATCATAACTCAAATTCATAACTGGGATTTCATTAAAAGTCATAACCTAAAGTTAACTAAGCTACCTTTAAAGATCATACTCAAAATAAACTAAGATGCTACTGGAGATCATAATTCAAAATCCATTTATATCCTATCATGATGAAGAAAATTTAACAAATGAAACAAACCTATAGAGAGTATTTGAAATTACATTTTGACCAATAAACACTATCTAAATTAGTACTCTGCAGAGTAATTTGCAGCTAGGGAGAAAAAGACATGATAGTGTAATTAGACAACTTCTACAACCTGCAAACAAAATATTAGGAGTTTAATCATTAACACACAACCATGGACATCCCTCTGTGATACACACACAATTCAAAGAGTAATCTGCAAATATGAGAAGATGTACAGGGAGATGAATTAGACAAACGATATGAAATTAAAAGATACACATAGAAAGCAATTTGAAATTAAGGAATTTACACAGTAAAGAAGCGATTTTGAAATCTAAGAAGTATGAAAGGGAACTGTATAAATGTAAATATATACTGGTATAAACAATCACCCATACCACTGGTGGGCCCCCTAGAAGGTCATGTCAACACTTCAATAGGAAAACATGGCCACTAAGCTAATGTAGCACTGACATTGATCATAAAAATAGAGTATACATCAAAATGGTGATAATGTCTATGTAAATAATAAAATTCATGTCCTCTCTGTGTCATAGACAATGGTATTTATAGATGATTACAGAGCTTGAGAGGTCGACCACTGGAAGGGTCGACTCTCTCTAAAATAGTAAGTTCATTAAATTCATTTCAACAAAAGCATCTTCCTTAACAGTCTTGTGTGCTCCACTTAGATGCCGCTGCAACTACCCAATCCAAGATGCATTGAGCTCCATAAATGGAGGGCACGAGGGGGCATAAAACCCATATCCATGATTCGTCCATCAAAGGCCTCCAATGTAATAACCGCCAGCTCCTATGCGCTCCGAGTGCTGGATCGAGTGTCGGATGGAGTGCCAGATTGAGTGTTGAATGGAGTGCCAGATGAGGGACTGGATGGAGGATTGAATTGTGATTCTGACCTGTTGCAAGAAAACCAGAACATTATATCTTCGTAATCAATTAACTGAGATGAATTAATCGTAAAACCATTGAAAAAACAATGATTATACATACCTTGTGTGATTCCATGGCGAATTGATTTATAGATCTTGATAATACCTTTAAAGTGGATAAATGAGAGCATATAATATATAATGTCGTATGAAAAAAGGATTTGGCCATTGGAAAAAATAGTCAAAACACCAACCCAACACACTTATTTCCTACACAAATGCAGATTGGGAAGGTTATATTGATGAATGAAGAAGTACAAATGGAGAAACATTATACTTGGGTGAGTGTTCTGTATCTTGGCTAAGAAATAAACAATCATCAATATCATTGTCTAGAGCCGAACTAGAGTATATTGCAACAACAACATGTTTTACATAGGTTCTATGAATGAAACAAACTTTGACAGATATATAGGTTGAGTATGATGAGCCCATTCTGATATATTGTGATAATATAAGTGCCATCAATATCTCAAAGAATCCAGTGATGCACTCCAAGACGAAACACATTCCAATCAAGTATCATTTTCTATGGGAATAGGTTGCATAGAAGAACATTCAAGTTGAGTATGTTGGCACCAAAGAACAGATTGCATACATCTTTACAAAATCACTTCCAAGGGAAGCCTTTGAGCATCTTCGTCAGAATATTGGCATAGTTTCTGCCCCACAATGAATTTTGAATTCCATTCTTATATGTCTTAGATTTACACGAGGAAGCACCATAAAGAGGATTGTTCTGTTTGGGGGAGCAGTTTCAGAAAGAGTTCAGTCATGGGGAGCAGCCCCAAGGATAGTTCAGTTAGGGGGAGCATCCCCGATGGGAAGTTACCAATGCCATTGATGTCAAATGGGGAGAGTTTTCTTAGATGCATGGATAGAGAGTTATATTCTTGGAGAGAGAGCACAAAGGCATGATTCCATGGGGAGTGATGGTCACAGGGGGAGAATGAGTGATATGCCTACAATGTTGCATCAGAGTGTTTCCATCAATGCCAAAGGGGGAGATTGTTGATTAATTGGGTTGGTTGGCATTGATGTCAACCCTTGAAGAAAGTCTAGTAGCGTACATAAATACGTGAGCCGATAGTGAAGGAGGGCGCATACAGTTGGTAAAATCCATGAAAGCTTGAGCTACTGAGAATGTCAAGTTTTCATAGTCTGAAAGAAAGTTCCCAGGAAGGTCTACAGTGATCAGGTATAACATATCTATCTACAGGTTCAAAAGGTATATCATATTCTTATGTGTAGTTGGATATTGTTGTCTACATGATATATGGTTATGGGAGTTTTAGGATTTTCCCTAGAGAGGTTGTTGGTTGTATGACACTTATTGTATGAGCTAGATCTATAGAAATACATCACTGGTATGTCTAGTATTCATTATTTCTACATCATGTTGGGTTGAGTGTTGAGGAATATCTTGTATTTCTTGGTACATGGTTGAGGGATTTTGGTTGTGATTTGTTGGTGAAGTTGTTGGTGTAGTTTGAGGCTGCAAATCAGTGAGGGTTTAATGTCTAGTTCAAGTGAGGATTAGTACACTTGATCATGATTGTATACACATGTATGGAACATGACTAGAGAGACATAGATGCATTTGGTTAAGGGATATGTAGCATGGTGTATGCATAGGGAACAACTACAGATTGGACACAGTGATAGGTTACAGGTTGATGTGATAGAGGCAACAAAGTGTCTAAGTTTCAAGAAAGTGAAAACCCTAGCTTTCTGAAGGTGTACGCAAGTTGTAGTATAGACAGACTGTGTACATATGTAGGCTGCAATATAGATAGGTCACGTACATACGCGATTTGCAACATATACAGGTCGCGTACTTGTTGGTATTTGTTGGTACAGGCTGATTTCTAGTACAGGTTGATTATAGGCTATTGGTACAAGTTGGTTACAGGTTGTTGGCACAGATTGGTACAGGTTTACAATGGTATATCTCACAGTGACAATGTGGTAGTGGTTTCATCATTTGACACTTATATTTCAGTGTGGTTGGATGGGGAAAGGATAGGTGGTTATAGCCACCTTCCGATTATAGCCGAAGAACATAGGGGTTTGTAGCCAGATAATTGGGGAGTTGGAGCTTCCCTCAAGATGTAGCCTAAAAATATAGGGGGTTGGAGCCTCCTTCCAGTTGTAGTTGGAGAACAAAGCAATTTGGTGCTTCCAATGAATGTAATTCTTAAAGACATATAAGAAAAATAATTATGTGGTTTTCTCATGCATTGGATTTCCATGTAAAATTATTGGTGTACTATATATGTGTATGATTGCTCATTGTTCATGATTCATTTATTCTTCACTTGTTGAATGATAATGATAAATTGATCATAAAGATAAACAACACTTATATATTGTGGTTAAAAAGGATTAAAATTGCTCTATTACTGATTCACCCACCCTCTCAGTAATTCAATAGTGAAACACATCCCCATCCTTACAGAATTTCAAGGTTCAAAAAAGGGAATGAAGTCACCATTAATGCAATATGTTTGATCAAATTTCCATCAGTAAGACTTATAAAGATAAAGTATGATGTGATTTCATTCTGATGGATGCATGGCATATGTTATTAGGAGGCCTTGACAATATGACATAAAAGCCATGCATCATGGAGAAAATAATAACTACACCTTTTGGAAGGATGGATTGAAAGTCGTCTTATTGCCCCTTAAGGATGAGAGAAAAAATGAGAATATGTTGTCAAAAAGAGAGCTTGTTAAGGAAATGAAGGAAACATGATTTTCTTATGCATTAATAGTGCAAAACGGGGGCGGGGAAGACATACCAATCCCTACTGAAGTGGCCAAGGTACTAGAAGAATATGTTGATGTTATCCTTAATGAACTTCCTAATGGTCTTCCACCAAAGAGGGATATTCAACATCACATTGATCTGATCCAAGGATCATCTTTACCTAATCATGAAGTCTATAGGATGAGTCCTACACAACATGCAGAGCTCAACTGGAAAGTGGTAGAAATTATAAAGAAAGGTTTGGTAAGAGAAAGCATGAGTCCCTGTGTTGTATCAACATAAAGTTGACTCCAAAAACAGATAATACGTGGAGGATGTGCATAGATAGTAGAGAAATCAATAAAATTACCATCAAATATCGATTTCATATACTATGCTTGGACGACATGATGGATGTGCTAGCTGGAGCTAAATATTTTAGTAAAATTGATTTGCGAAGTGGATACCACCAGATCTAGATTCATAAAGGGAATGAATGGAAAAGTTCCTTCAAGACCAGGGATGGACTATATGAATGGATGGTGACGCCATTCAGGCTGTCCAATGCACCTAGTACTTTCATCCAGTTGATGAATACAGTGCTTCGACCTTATATTGGTAAGTTTTCTGTCATTTATTTTGATGAAATCCTAATTTTTCAGTAACGACAAAGAAGATCACTTGTAGCATTTAAAAATTATATTGGATGCATTGAGAAAACATCATATTTATGCAAAACTGAAGAAATGTAGGTTCCTGCAAGAAATTTTGGTATTTTTGGGTTTTGTCATCTTGGGAGAAGGAGTCAAGATGGATTCAAGGAAGGTTAGAGCAATTTTGGAGTGGCTTAGTCCTAGGATCATAAAAGAGGTACGACATTTTCATGGGATGGCCACCTTCTATTGAAAATTTATTCGAAATTTTAGCAGTAATGTATCACCCATAACAGATTGCACCAAAGGAAAGACATTCATGTAGACCAATGAAGATGAGGAAAGTTTTAAGTTTCTAAAGAAGAAGGTCACTAAGGAACCTATATTGGCCATACCAGATTTTGATAAAGTGTTTGAGGTAGACTGTGATGCTTCACATGTAGGAATTGGAGTTGTACTTAGCCAAGCAGGTAGGCCAATTGCATTTTTTAGTGAAAATTTGAATGAGGTAAGAAAGAACTACTCCACATATGATGTAGAATTCTATGCAATTGTGCAAGCATTGTGACATTGGAGGAATTATTTAGTGTCAAAGGAGTTTGTGTTATTTACTAATCATGTTGCATTAAAATATGTAAACACCAAAAAGAAAATGAACACTAGATATGCAAAATAGGTCTCTTTCTTACAAGGATACATCTTTATTTTGAAGAACAAATAAAGACGACATAATCAAGTTGCAAATGCATTGAGTCGACGCACTGTTATTTTGATAACCATGGAAAATCAAGTAATTGGGTTTGCTGCATTGAAGGATCTCTATGTGTCTGATGACGAATTTTGGGCAATTGTGGAATAGTTGGAGAATCTAGTAGCTGGGAACATGGATCTTACTCAAGGTGAATACTTTATGCAAGATGGCTACCTCTTCAAAGGAAAACAACTATGCATTCCAACTGGTTCTATGAGAGAAAATACTATCAAAGAACTTCACAGTGGTGGTTTGGTAGGACATTTTGGAAAGGATAAGATGCTAGCCTTAATCAAAGATAAGTATTATTGGCCAAAGATGAAAAATGATATAACCAAGTATGTGGCACAGTGTCACGGTGTAAGATTTGTCAAATGACTAAAGGACACTCACATAACACAAGGTTGTATATGTCATTACCAATTCCTAGAGGCCCATAGACATATCTGAGCATGGATCGAGGTAATGATTCTATTTTTGTGGTTGTTGATAGGTTCTCTAAAATGGCTCATTTCATTGCTTGCAAGAAAACTAGTGATGCATCGTGGGTGGAAGAATTGTTTTTTTTCAAAAATTATTAGATTGCATGGGGTTCCAAAAGCTATTACCTTTGATCGAGATACTTTGTTCTTGGGTCATTTTTGGAGGAATTTGTGGAAGAAAATGGGGACTAAATTACAGTTTAGTAGAGCCTATCACCCCCAAAAAGATGGGAAAACCAAGGCAGTAAATAAGAGTTTGGGAAACCTGTTATGAAGAATTGTTGGAGAGAAGCCCAAGCAATGGGATTTGGCTTTACCTCAGGAAAGTTTTTCCTGCAATAGTTCAGTGATTAGATCTACACATAAATATCCATTTCAGGTTGTTTACGGTAGAAATCTTATGGGTGTCCTAGATTTGGTGCAATTATCGCTTGGGGATAGGATCAATGATGATGGGGAAGCATTTGCAGAACACGTTCAATAGTTGTAGCAACAAGTGAGACAAAATTTGCAAGCCAGTAATGAACATAAAATTCTTTATAAAAGATGCTCACTGACAATATCATGTATTCAATGAAGGTGATTTGGTAATGGTTTATTTCTGGAAAGAGTGGTTTCCTAGAGGAACCTGCCAAAAATTGAAGTATAAGACAATTGGTCCTTGCAAGATTCTCAAGAAAATTAACGACAATTCTTATAAGGTCGTTTTACCAGCTAATCTTGATATTTCCCTTGTGTTTAAAGTTTTTGATTTATATATCTTCCATGGGGATGATCCGGGTGATGATAGTGAGGCAGAGGTGGATTGGCAACATGTCATTCCGAGGAAGAAAAAGGAAAAGATTGTGCATATTTTAGATAAAAATACCCTTCATACTCGACAAGGCCAATACAACTGATATATGGTCCAATGGGAAGGCATAGCACCAACAAAGAGTACATGGATTACAGAGGGGGACTTGTTGAACCTAGATCCGATTAAGTGGAAGCAATTTGAAGATAGTAACTCACAGGAACTTCGTGTTGACTTTCGTAATTGACACACCGACAACTGGAAGGTCAAATCCGGACCGGGGTTGTCTAAATAACCCAAGCCATTTGGGATGAAATGACCTGAAGGGTTTAATGGCTCTGTTAGCCAACTAAAGTTCTAAAAATAACAAAAGAAAGGAAACTAATCTAAAAAACTATAATACTAAGGATATAGATTTAATAATTACAAATATCACAAAAGGAAGATGACTATGTGCATATGACTCTAAACAATGTATATACAATTTTGCAAGATTTACTAGATATCTTGCAAAATAGATGTTTTTTGGAAGTGTTTATGAAGTAGATAAAGAAAGCACATGCATTTTGTTTAATATTTAAAAACCTAAAGAACTAAAGAATACTAATTCAAACACAATTGAAATAAGAACAGATTAACAGTCAAAGCTAATTGAATTTATTCTTATTTCATTGATGAATAAACTAACTAAAGAACAAAAATATGAATAACTAACCTGTAATTAATCAACTAAACTAAGTCTATGTCCCCACGCAATTCAAAATCCTATTTGTCCTTCCTATGAGGAAAACCTGTAATAGAATGGTGCCAACATTCCCAGAACAAACTCAAAGGTGTTTTGGAACAAGAATATAACAGTAAATAAATAAATATACAGATTTGGTGATCTTGTAATGATGAACACTTATAATAAAAGAAACTTAATACAAAGCATTCATGTAATACATCATCCAATATCCAGCATAAATCAACGATATTTAAATGAAATATTGATCACAGATGTAATATAGGACAGTAAATTATGGACAGAATTAAAGTGCTGAAATAATATGAAATATCATACGATTATAAGACTAAAGTTGTATAAACGTATTAATATTCCATAAGATAAAGGCAAAACATAATGGGTAAGAGTCACGCTGGTCTAAAGCCAAGGAGTGAACATCTTCTCCATATCAGTCTTGAAAGTCATATATCCATAATGTGTCCAAACCAAAGATCCCTTCACTACTAAGAGTGATCAGTATTTAAACTAGTTTAGGATTCAAATGCTCTTACCATACAAGATAGAGTTGAATCCACAAAAATCAGATAATATTACAAAAATAGTGAAACATAGAAACCACTCATGCATGAGTTGGTTTGTCAAAAATAAACCAGAGTTTTATAAGCATAAAGAGGCAGAAACTATTTGAATAATTGAGCGTATAATTCAAGGTGTTTGCTCCATGCAATCAACATCATAATCATCCATTTCCTGTAGATAGCAAAACCGATTTGATATTCAGATAACAATACTAATTATTATTCAAAAGAGACTCGCTACAAAATCAAAGATTATGTAGCTAGTCTTATTATTAGCAAATGAAATCAAATTAAATCTCCCTATTTTATTTTTTTATAACAAAATGGAATAAAATGAAAACAAAATCGGTTTACCATCAGAAATTAGGAAACGAAGGATCTGACAGTTCGGAATTTATAATGGCTTTGAAACTGGTTGTGTTTTTTATTATGATATTCCCAGACTTCTTGGATATTTTGTTTTCCCTCTCTGTGTGTACATTCAAGTCATAGTTCTCTCATTCCAATAGGGCATTATGAGCAACCAAGCATTTAACTTGAGCCTGTAAGAGCGGAATATATCTATAATAACGCTCTATCCAGTCAAGGCAGTTGTCACAGTGCAGTGGGGTAATGGAAGACCAACGTGGAACACAGTCGACAACGGGTGCTTCATTTTTACCTGTGGTTTGTTCCAGGTCATGACCGATACCTGAAAAACCTTCTTTTCCCTGAGACACGGGGGTAAATTTGACACGAAGTCATACTTTTCAACCTGGGTAACAACCTCTTTCCTGGGACATTGATTTTTTGGGTCTTCATGAGCCAAAATCGTCTATTTCCGGATCTGAACACCGATCATCGATCTCGATCAGATCGATCGAGCTCAGATGATTACTCTTTTGATTTCTTAGTTTTCTATAAATCAAACGACCAACCTTTTTATTCCTAAAATTTAAATCTGAACTCTGTTGTTTCTTTCCTCCAAAGAAATTCTTCACAACAGGTTTATCGTTATTGTTCACATTGGATTCGTTCATAGGCATAGGGTGATCTTTTTCTTTTAATTCGGTAATTACCTGTTCCAAATATCTTCTAGGTGAAAATATACATGGTAATTCCTTATCCAGAGGGGTTTCATCAACAATAGAAGTTGGTTCATTGAATTCAAATCCATCAAGTGAATTGAGGACCTGGCTTTTGATCACTGGTCTGTCCAAACTGGCGTTTACAATTACATTAGGGATGACTGTATCGTCGACCTGGGTGAAGCCATTTTGGATCAGGAAACCCTCCGAACTATCACTGATTTGCGATAGGTGAGAAACCAACAATATCTTAATGAGTCTGTGATGAAATAGTCTAGATAGAGAATTTATGCTCTATCGCTTATAACACTTAGCCATTTTGTAAAGGCTCATTAATAGGTAAAAAGGCATATGCAACTCAAACCCTATGAAAATCATAAGCAATCGAATGTGGTACAGAAAAACCAGCCCATATCAGCCTTCACATGTAACGAACTATTTTAAAATTAAAACGAGACTGTGCCATCTAGGTTTTAGAAAAGAAATGGGAATACCTTTTGTACAGCAAGTGGATTTGCGGGAAGCCAGGAATAAACTCCATGGGACATCATCTATCTTAGCGTTCTTAAAACACTTTTCTTCTTTCAATGGAAGTCCTATCACCCTGCTTATGAAATCCTATGTTATTTCTAACTGTACATCCCCGACCTTGGCCCTAAAACCGTCGAAAGTGTGTGCAAAATCCTGTGCAACATGGAGATTATAGCCTTCGAACTTTTTTAGGAACACATCCCACCCATGCGCCTTCAGGTCGTATATGGCATCATCGTGGGACATAAGAGCTTGGCATCCATTCGGCTCGATAAAAACCACAGGTGCCATTGCCACTGTGACAAGGATACAACATATATCACAAGGGATAATTTTAGGTTTCCAATGGACGAGCAACAGAGACAGGTCTAAGCGAACTGTAATGGCATGAAAAATGCAAAGTTTGTGGAATGTCATAACTTGGAAATAAGCTTTAGGGAAAACGAAAAACAGAGGACTCGTAAAACTAAGAACCATTTCCCATGATGAGTGCTAAACCCTCCACAGTACAAAACCCCAATTCGCATAATGAATGATCTCATTAATATTCAGGCCAACAAAGTGAATTGAAAACGTAGGTACAACATGCCTGTACCAATTGATATGAATGTTGATATGACAATTTAGCTCATGAAAACTATATCAACTGTTGACCAACGTTTTTGTGCATTTAACATTTCACAAATTAAATCAACAATAAACTATAGAACCAATGAAGTCAAGGTACCCATAATACATAAAGATTTTGATAGTGTATTAATCAATAAGTTCATAAGACTTGAGTTTAAACCATGTATGGGTGCCTTGTAAAACAATATTTCTAAGGTAAAAGATATGTAACCAAGACCAAGTTTTATATTTAAATTCATGCTTACAGTCATGAATTTAAAACAAAACAAACGAAAATGCAAACGAAAACTCAATAAGGTAAGCTTAAGCCAATCATTGCTTTGAAACTCAGAAACATAAACATTTACAAATGAAAGGTGATGGCAGCTACAGAAAGACATAATCTCTTTGTGAGAACTTTGATTGTAAAAAGAATCGAAAATCATTGGTGGATGCCAACACTTCATTTGTTTTCAACCAGAGGAGAATGATGCAGGGATTTCCGAGGGTCATAATTTTTTACTCGTTTATCCGTTTGGGCTGGAATTTTACATGGAGTTGTGTCTCGAAGAGTTCATTGTCGTGTTGATCTGATCCTTCAGATCAGACATCGTTTCGACACTTTTTTGAGGCCAAATTCCTTCATATATTGGGGTTTTAGTGTTTTTTCGGTATTTTTTAAATTAGTAATTATCAGTTATTTCTTAGTTTATACACCTAAAAAAGCTAGTTGATAAATAACTTTGATGTAATTAGCTCTTAGTTATTGGTTTATTTTAGAGTCATGCTAGAATTTTCGAAAATCTCATATAGTAATTATAAGGGGTTGAACTTCCATTGTATTAGTCAAAGGAATAAAAGTGAGTTATTTCTCATTCTCTTGTGTTTACATGGTTTTTAGATCTTATGAATGAATCCAAGTTTATTGGCTACATCAGTGAACAACATGATACTTGCATTGCAACTAATGAATCATTATATTAATAAAAGATGCCATCTCTCACCATAAATCAATCTTTTTAATCAATTTAAAATAATAATTTTTATATAAAAAATATTTATATTATAAAAACAATTCCAAAATACATGAATCCTAGATCCTCCAAAAAAAAATTATAACAAAAATTGAAAATTCATTTAAAAAAACAAAACAATTTTGAAAATCATTAAAAAAAAATTTGAAAAATCATTTAAAAAACATAAAAATATTTGAAAATATAATTAGTGGGCATTAACAACGCGTCAATTTGATATTCTAAAAGACGTCTTCAATTTGATAATTTAAAAATTAAGCATTTCCCTATTGACGGCTCCATGAGTAGTCAATAGGGAAATCTACATATCGGAGGCCCAAAAGTATGGATAAATTTGATGACGTCGGTGGATATCGACTCGCCACCTGAAAGTAAGGGCGGCAAATATCACACCACTGATGGTAGAAAAAAAAAGGGGTTGAATTTGATTCGATTTTTGAGGTAGTTTGAGTTTTGTATGGAATTTTGATCTATGCATTTCAAAACTTTGTTTTAGGGATTTTGTCTTATTTTAAATATTAGTATTTTTATATATTTTTTACAAATATAAATATAAATGATTATATGTAAGAGGTCAAAGTGGTGGTAGTCTCAGTTTTGTATGGATTAAAGTTTCATACATTTCAAAACCTTATCTCAAGGATTTTATCCCATTTTCATAAAAAATGATAGAAATTTGAATTATTATATTTTTTAAATAAAATAAAATTATAATTAGAAATGGTGTAATGATAAAAATTAAATCATAGATTTGGTTTAGTTAATTAAATATGTTTCTTTTTTCATTGAACAAGTTAATTGAATATGTTTTTTTTTTTCATTGAAAATTAAATATATTGTTGATTTTAATTGTTTTATTATCATTATTATTTTATTTTTTTTAATATCAATTTTTAATCAATATTGTTATATTTCTTCGTTAATTCTCTTATATTTTTTTTTGCTTTTTTTAATGTAATTTTTTCAAATAACTTTGTTATATCTTTTTATGAAATTCAAATTACTAATCTTTAATATATAAATTCAACTTCCCTCTAATTTCTAAATATGTTACAAAGTGTACGAGAAAGTGTTAGTTACTATTTAAGTTTATTGGGTTATTTTCATTTTATTTGTTTCACATTTCCACATATGTGATTTGGTTCTTAGTTTTATTACTTTCTACTATTTATATCGTGAAGTTTTGCACATTGATATCCTTTGTCTATTTCTGTTGACGTTATTTATTTAATATTGTTATTTTTTTTATGTGTTTTTTCAATTTTTTTTTTTTTATCCTTATAAATATTTTTTATTACATTTCTATTTAATAAATGTCTTTTTGTTTCTATATTTTACTTTTCAACCCATTCCATATTTTCTTTATATAACATAAAATTTTCGTTATATTTTTTAATTTTATTGGGTAGTCTCATTTCTAAAAGTATGGTGTTTTTAACTTTTAAACAACTTATTATGAGATATGTTGTAGTTATTTATTTTAATTATTTTATTTTATTTTTAAATATATTTAACTCCATACTTTATATTATTAAAAAAAAAACATAATATTTTTTCATTTAAATTTAATAAAAAAAATTATATACTTTTATTTTAATTTTGTTTATTAAAATTTAATTTGTAATATTTATTACTTTGAAATATTTTTAACAACTTGTTTTCAAAATTGATGTGTAACTATTTTCATTTTTTTAATAAAATAACCAAATTATCTTAATTTTAAGTAGAGAATATTTAATAAAAAATGTTTAGTATCAATTTTTTTCTTGGATTAACAAATTAATAAATGAAATTTTTAGAAGGTCATTCAACTCTTATAATTCAATTTCTCTTTTGGCTTAATCCATTTAGCACTAAAGTTACTCCTTGGAATTTTATGAATGTTATTAATGATTTTTTACTCTTCAATAATATCAATAAAACAAAATAACTCTCTTACTCATCAAAACAAAATAACTCATTTGAAATATAATAGTCACTCTTGCATGTGTTAGTGTCTTATACAAATCTTGTATAAAACACTAACAAATTAATAAATGAAAATTTTAGAAGGCCATTCAACTCTTACAATTCAGTTCTTCATTTGGCTTAATCCATTTAGCACTAGAGCTACTCCTTGGAGTTTTATTAATGATCTCTTACTCATCAATAATATCACTTTTAGTAAAACAAAATAACTCTCTTACTCATAATAATAATAAAACAAAATAACTCATAATATCACTTTTAGTAAAACAAAATAACTCTCTTACTCATAATAATAATAAAACAAAATAACTCATTTGGAATATAATAGTCACTCTTACATGTGTTAGTGCCTTATACAAATCTTGTATAAGGCACTAACAAATTAATAAATGAAAATTTTAGAAGGCCATTCAAGTCTTACAATTCTTCATTTTGCTTAATCCATTTAACACTAGAGCTACTCCTTGAAGTTTTATTAATGATCTTTTACTCATATATAATATCACTTTTAGTAAACAATAATATAATTATATAATTGTTAATAAAACAAAATAACTTATTTGGAATATAATAGTCACTCTTACATGTGTTAGTGCCTTATACAAATCTTGTAAAGCATTATACAATTCCTGTAAAGCAATATTAGTAGTACAAAAGACCTTAAAAACTTAAGCTATATCATATGGAGACTTGGTTTAATAAAAATAAATAAATATTCCATGTCAATGTTAAACGTAGTTCAATATTTAACATGAGGATGTACTCGATAATAATTTAGGTTCAAATTCTAATAGATATAGAAGTTTCATTTAAAGGTTAATATAAAGTGTCATTTATTTCTCAAAATCAATTAACAAGTTTTATATTGCATCAACTATTGATGTGTTTCATATCATTACTAAATATTAATATGTCAAAACAAAAATTTGATAAATATTCATCATTATAGCCATTGCTACCTTCTTACTCAATAATACCAACTTTTCATTTTTTCAAATGCACAAATAGTGCTAATTTTTTCTACTTTGATATTCTAACACTAGTGCTAATTTTGTTTGTCCCTAATTCTTAATCTATTTTAGTTGATAATTCATTATGACACTTGGTAATAGTTTAATTAGTGATATCAAAACTACTTTATAGACTAGAGGGGTAGCACATAGTGTAGATTTGGTGACCAAAGTTGACTAGGTCAATTTGGAATAGTGATCAATTTTGACTGAAAATTTATAAAAAGAAGGTAATGATCATCCTTGTTTAATGCACTTAATATCAACAATAGTGACTACCTCAATTAATAATCTAATCATCCATTTGTGTATAAATATATATTATATTTACTTCTAAAATAACTAATAGAATTTATAGAGGTTAGTATGCCTTTATAAGATTGAGATACATAGGTATATCCACATATGACGTAGGCACACCATGTTATCCATAAGATTATAATCTCTCCCTTAATTTTGTGTTAGTTTTTATTTTCAATGCACAATATAGATTGAGCAATCTCCTATAACCATGGCATTTTGATTCCATGGTATGATTGTTTAATTTGGTTAACATATTTATTGTTAGGTCTACCACATATATAGGTGTTGATGTATATTCATTTAATCATTATCTTCATGTTAAAACTATTGTTATCACTGAAATTTCATCCCCAACATTTCATGCAAAGGGTTACAGAAATACAAACAATGCCAAACACCTATTAGTTCACCCACAACACCAAAAATGCATTTCCAAGAGGCAAAAACTATACAATTGGACAAAAATTGACATGCATTGAATCACTAAAGGAAGCACATGCACAGTGCGCGGGCCAAAGAAGCTCGTAGAGTGCACAATGAGACATATGTGCGACTGTGTATGAGAAAATCTGCACACTCCTGTGAACAACACATTTATGGTTCTTGTTGGCCCCTCACCCACTTATGGACTAGCTCCCAACTTGATTTGACTCTCAAATCCAAGATGAATCCGAATGGGGGGCTGGTCAAAGACTTAAGGGTGCCCTAAAGGGCCCCTTGTCCACACTAAGAACTAGTTGGATATTGCCTCAAAGACATGATATAAATGGAGGCCATGGGTGCACTAAGAATTTAAGAATCTCATAGTATTTTTATGCTGCCTCAATCCTCCTTCAAGAAACATCTTGTCTTCTTGGAGCATTCTAGCAACATTCCAATAAGCTATTCCACTCACCTCTTGAGGGAATAGGCTTGGATTTATTCACCATTTTCTTTCTTGTTTATCATTGTAAGAAGAACTCTCAAATAGGGGACTCAAGAGCCCTCCCAAGGAGGAAGAGGGGATCCATAAGTCCTCCTTTCTCTATGGTGTTTGCCAACTAATATAGTTATCCATTGGTGGCATAATATTGGTCATTTGGTTGATTGATTTTGGTTCAAAGTTTCTTATGCATTGTAGTTTTATTTCCTTGGTTGTTTTTAGTTTATTTGCTTGTTTATTTCATGTGCTTGGATTGTTTAATTCATACACTAACCTCTGTCTTGTCTAGAAGGCCAACTAGACTTGTAAGTGCCCTTGTTTTGTTCACCCAAATGACAAAATAGACACAACAGATTGGCGACCATACTGGGGATAAGGTATCAATTTCCTCCATATTTGGGATTTTAGAGCACTTCTTTTTGACCCATTTTCCTTGCAAGAACTGGCCTATCTTACCTGTCAAGAGCTAAGTTCGAAGCTGGAGGAAGAGAATTCCACTTAAATCCCCCCCCCCGACGCGTATTAGAACATGCGCAGGTGTTTCAGCGCACAGACGTGCATTCTGAGCATTGTGTGCCAACAACACTTCGTTTATCTGCGCATTGTGCGCCAAAAGGTCCTCGGTTCTCTGTGCATTGTGTGTCCACTGTGTCTTTGTCTGAACTGTAACTCATGCATCTGTCCAGAATTTCAAAATTGTAAGAGTTTTTGTGATGTTTTGAAGGCCCCTATCCTTCAAAATCTTGCTTTTATGCAAATTGTAAATGCACTCCACTTAGATTCCTTTCCCACATGAAAGGTTAGTCAAAACATAGGCACTTAGGGGGTTAAAAAGAACCACATTTCTCCTCTTTTGCTTTAGTTTCCACATGGATGGCTTGTTTTGATTGTAAAAATTAAGTTGAGACTCTTTGCTATCACATATAAAAACACTTGCATTGGGACCAAAAATCAAACTTTAATCATTGAGTATGCTCTTCTCTCGCACCATAGAGCGATCTTGAGAATCAAAAAGGTGATTAAGGGGACATTTCATATCCCTTAACAAAATATTTAGGAGAGGACAAACCCTCCCCAGGGCTCCTCTTATTTTCTTTTCAAACATCTTAAATTTGTAAGGGCCCATACGTGCCCACATGTTGCAAAATTATGATAGTTTTTAAAATCACTTTCTTAGTTTACATCACTAGGAGAGTTTAAATATTAAAGTAACGAGCCCATACATGCCCACATGTTTGCAATATAGGATAGTTTTTCAAAGCTTTCTTAGAATAAGCCACATTAGGGAGTTTAAAGGATTGGTAAGGACCCATATGTCCACATGCTAGTTATTTAGGGCTTTTAAAAATTCCCCAAGTTTGTACCAATGGCATCTAGTAAGATAGGTAATCAAGATTTGTAAGGACCACAGGAAGTCCAAATGTTGCAAATTTACACCTAACTTATTAAAAATTTGACACATTTTATCACTTGCTCACACACAAAGTCACTCCTCACTCACATTATTGGTATAGGCTGATTTCTAGTATAGGTTGATTATAGGCTATTGGTACAGGTTGGTTACAGGTTGTTGGCACAGATTGGTATATGTTTACACTGGTATATATCACAGTGACAGTGTGGCAGTGGTTTCATCATTTGACACTTATATTCAGTGTGGTTGGACGAGGAAATTGGAGGTGGTTATAGCCACCTTCTGGTTGTAGCCGAAGAACATAGGGGGTTGTAGCCAGATAATTGGGGAGTTGGAGCTTCCCTCATGTTGTAGCCTAAACATATAGGGGTTTGGAGGTTGGAGCCTCCTTCAAGTTGCAGGTGGAGAACAAAGGAATTTGGTTCTTCCAATGAATGTAATCCTTAAAGACATACAAGAAAAAACATTAAGTGGTTTTCTCCCACATTGGGTTTCCACGTAAAAATATTGGTGTACTGTGTATGTGTATGACTGCTCATTGTTCATGGTTCATTTATTCTTCACTTGTTGAATGATAATGCTAAATTGATCATAAAGATAAACAACACTTATATACTTGTTCAAGGATAAATTCGTGAGTGCGGA